>MU551633.1:10278133-10324488 GCA_024362625.1 Silurus asotus | reverse complement strand
AACTTTAACTATCCAGTTCTTCACCTAAGCTTGTTCTAGGCTTACAGGAGTGTAACCTGATGTGGTTTTCTGCTGTCAGCTATCCACCTCAAGGCTCAATCAATGCTTTTTCTCCTGAAAACAAATGTAGAGTCAATATACAAGAGTCAATATTTGGGTCGTATCAACTTTAACCAATTTGGCCCTTATTCTTATGGGCTCTGTTATCAACAAGGCATTCCAACTAAAAGAACGGTCACACAGTCAATGTTTTTTTTGTTTATTTTTGCAGCATTCTGTGTAAACCCTAGAAACTGCTATGTGTTAAAATCTCTGGCAATCAACTCTTTCTGAAAATTTGGCACAACAACCATGACAAGACCAAAGTCACAGATATCCCACTTAAATGTATGCTGATATTGAAACATTAACAGAAGCTCATGGCCTGTATCTACATGAATTTTGTTGCATTATTTAATCATGCTGTCACATGACTAGCTGATTAGTTACCTATATAAATATGCAGGTGTACAGGTGTATTTAATAAGTTGGTTGCGGGTAAATGTAAAAAGCGCAGTGTTAGACAAAATCGAACAGGTAAACATCAGTGATGTGTTCAATCCTTGACATTTATCTGGGGTTTCTCTAATTAAAGTAGCAGTGTACCTATATTATCAGTACATAATGATGGAGAAGACTTCAGAAAATCATTTCCTCCATATTTAAATGATGGTAAAACAGCGTTTCTTAGAAACAACATGCGCAAACTCTCCGCAGAAATTAGAGTGCGGCACTAATTGCTGGCCATTTCCATAATCAGGCTTCTCTTATCGCAGCCCTGAATGCAGCCTACATAAACTACAGCGCTTCCACCAACCTACATGGAGCTTCCACACAGAAAACAATCGCCTACAGCACTGGGCGCTCTTCCAAACAGTCCTCACTAAGGAGAGAGAACTCACTATACCGTTCACGCCATCCACTGCTTACTAAGTCTTTGTGCCAAGAGTTAATTTCCAAGCATTATTTACTTTTTAAAAAATCCTGTCAGGCTTCAGAGATTTCATTACGTGCCTGGTTTTCCAGACAAATGAAAGATGAAAATGATGTCCTTACAGTAGAGCAATGCTGTCTGAATATAATATCAGTATTTCTCTGTTGGTTTCCTAAGTTCTTCTTCACTAATTCATAAAACAGGGTGAGCATCAGTGCTTACATTTAAAGGGATAAGCAGTGGATCTGGGCTTTAGGCAAACAAAATTTTTGCCATTTTCTTTTTCATCTCTGGGGGAATTTCCTTAATACTGAGAGGATTGCTGTAACATATCTACTCTGGCAAAATTCCAAATAGCAAAAATTGCAAGTTTTCAGTATTTACATCTGGAATGTAGTAGTTTTGGAACATTCTGCAATGAATTTGTTCATGAATTGAGTAAAGATTAATGGGGATATAATTTATAAATATCAATTGCTTATCACTGGTAAATATCAAATGCTTTTTTTGCTTCTAAAAGGAATTATACACCTGCCAGGCTTCAATTATAAAACACTCTTCCACTCATATCGATTGGAAATACAAGAACTAAATCTAATCAGTGCATGTGGTTCATAACACCTTTAAAATCGTTTTTTATTTAAGATGAATATATGACACTAGTAGGTTTTAACAAAAGCACTTACAGTAAGGTGTTTTCTACAGCATTAGGAGTTCAAAACATCTCATAGGGCATCACTGAATCCAAAAGGTTTTGCCTTTCACTTTCCTGCCTTTGAAGGACTGCAGGACACATCCTGGATTCTGCAGGGGACCCTTATCCCCAGCAAGCATACCCTGAGGGAATCCGCTTAATTATACTACATTGAAGTAGCAATCTGATTCTCTACAAACTCTGAGTACCACAAACAACAGTGGGTCATTCAGTAAGCAAAGGCAGTCATGTTAGTAAAAAAAAACAAGTTGTAAACATCTTAAAGCTTTTAAGAATATGATTCTCATTTGGAAAGGTATTTGGTGGTCTGAATGCTGTAGACAGAAGGGCACTAAACTTTACCATTCTTTCTTCTGGAGGTGGTACCCTCAGCAGTATGTTTTATATACCTTTAGTTTGCATCTTTTATCTAGAAAAGTGCATACAGTGACCCTTTAGAGCTCTACTCCAAAGGCAATTATGGTCCAATTATTGTACTGTACTATAAATACATTTATAAAGGCACCATATATCCATAGTGAAGCCTTATGATATTTATAACAAAGAAAAATTAAACCTATTCCCTATTAAATATACAGTACAACCAAATGTAAGATTGTTTGGGGTGAAATGAAGTTAATTTAGCAGAACATTACTGCCAAATGGACTATATTATTGCAAGTAGAGTTCGTCTGAGCTACCTAGCAACCAGGCATGAAGGGAATATGCTTGGGAAATAAAACATTAATGGCAGCATTTTTCTATTATCTCAACAATAAAAAAAATCACCTTCCAGACCCCATTCATTATAAACATGGGCCAAGATTTTATTTATTCAAGACTAAGTGGCTTAGGTTGAAATGGGATACAGACAAGGCTAAATTTTTTTTGATTAAGCATAGTGGTCCAAGGACTCCTTGTTTGAATTTACAGTGACTAAGCTCCATTCCACTGGGTGTCTCCAGCCCCAAGGAGCTGCTTTAAACGTATTGTGAATTAACAAAGCTTACTCCTGTCTATGGGGTAATTACAGAAGATAATACTACATGGGGAACCTGCAGTGGAGGGCGGTCAGGGCCTTCTCTGCCGACCTAAACACTATCAGAAGCACTGACCTACATTTACAACCTAAATTCTAATATTTGTTCCATGAAATTGCATTAATTTATTCCCAATAGTTTATTCTCTATATTTAGTAGCGTTTCTCTTGGCTGAACTGCTTCCAGTACATGTATGTTAAATTTTTTGCCCAATCTGATTTCAGCCTCTATGTGATGCCATGTCAAACTAATCTGCCCGGGGCCTTTACATTCAGTACTGCTGACCCTTTTACCATAGTCTCCTTAGGAAATAGCTTTGTTTCTTTAACCAATCAAGTTGTTCTATTGCATTTTTGTATAGTATTGAGAGTTTTTATAACTGCGACATGATAGCGGTGGTATTAAGAGGTGGATTAAGCTAGGTAAATCCTCACTGAAGGCCCATGTACCAAATGAATGGCCCGCCACTGGAAACCTGAGTTAGGACCAGTCCTGGTTTAGCACCTGCTCACAGTCACAGAAACTTTTGTCACACTAATAATCTGGTTTGGGAAGATTTATATGTTGCTGACATGCTCAGCTGGATGCGTGAGCATGTGTTTGGTGTCAAAGCCAATGTCTATGTATTTGAGTGAAGTGAAGCGCTGGTTTCTTTACATCATGCCAAAAGAACGCTGGGAAGCCAATAAAGATGGGTGAGAGAAAGGGTCTGAACTCTTCTCACTAAAGAGGATAAATAGGCCCAAGGACTACATGGATTGTTTAGCACTTAGTGCATCAGTATGAGATTTAGACACACTTATATTTGTGTTGCTACTGCAACTCTACCCATACTAGAGAACACGCCGACTTGAGGGAATTCCTAGAGGGTTTATCGGATTCATTTAACTGCTTCAGGTACATAATTGAGGTAAGAGGTAAGAGGGGAGAAAAGCCTATGGCTGCCTGATATTACATTTTGTTTAAAGTGTACTTGAAGTGTTTTTTTAATCCTTCACTCAAGCACTAAGTATTTGTATTAGCTATTAGGATTTAACGTTTTCCTTGACAAACAGCCTTTTGTACATATGTTGTGGACACAACCCAGACCTGAGACGTGAACACCGGACACAAATTGTTTTCATCACACTTCTGATGTTTTGCAGAACTTGGCAAGAGAAACTTGAACAAAGTCAGCTTGGTTACTGCGGAGATGTCAGCAATAGCTCGGTACCAGGTACAAACTAATACACAAAACGTGTAAGTTTATTTATTTATGTGTAGAAGATTCATTATAAATTCATACAGTATGAAATGTTTAGGAAAAGAGGAAGTGTTTAAATAAGCATTATATAATGTTTCAGAGCTACCTTTTCCTCTTTCCTAAAACAAAAAGTAATTTTTTTACTGACAAAGCAAATATTAACTTAATTTAAATTATTGTAATTATAGGAATATTATTTATAAATATAATAATCAAATAATTCATATTTCTACTCGTTTTGAAATAGGCGTGCAATATAAGTGAAACATAGCGTATTCACTCATGACCTGTCTCCTCTCATCCGTGTATGTACATTTACTGCATTTCTCAGACACCCTTATCCAAAGTGACAATTATCTTATTTATACAACTGAGCATCTTAGGATTAAGAACCTTGCTCAAGGTCACAGCTGTGGCATTTTGGTGGTACTGGGATTTAAATTCATGACTTTCTGATCCAAGAGCCACCACATTAACCACTGAGCCATCACTTCCATATTTTGCTTTTGCAGTTTTGGAAAAGGAGCATGTCTTGTTTTTGATTTGGGTGAAAATACAATCATTTATATTCATCTTACTTTGTAGTAGAAATGTTTTTACCACAACCAAGAATAAGAATACTCTAGAATTAGAATACTGAATGAACAAATTCACAGAAATCAGTGTCATTTCATAGGTGTGGGATTATTACAGTAATATTATTAAATGCGTTCACTTTTGGTACTACAAAGTTTGCAGGGTATGAATACACCTTGGGTGGGATGTTATTCCATTGCAGAGCACCATGTACACCAAGATTCAGACCTAGGGGTTGCATGTTTGTGACAGGTGATTGTCTCAACCATTGCGTAACTTTGGTCATTTGTCAACAAGAATTAAAGACTTTAACAAATCTATGATGTGCATTTGGAATTCTGGTGTTCCATTTAATAAGGAATTTCAATTTTTACAGGATAGACACTGACAAAATATATTTTTAAGATGTTTGTAGGTTAAACTAACTCTGATGTAACAACAACAAGGATAAGAATGATAGAGAAAATCTGAAAAGGATCCAAACTCAAAATAAAAAAAATCATTCAGTTTTGGTGACACCGGATAGCAGAGACTAAAGAAAACAGTACTTATTGTTTCTGGGATTCCTGTGATGAGCCTAGAAGGCTGAATAATTAAAAAAAATGTGCAGTACAGAGAACCAGGTGAAGCTCCAGATGTTTCTGTGAAGCTAAGTGAAGCTGATGTTATGCTGATTTGTCCATTTATATAACTCCATGCATTATTTTGAAGTCTGCATATATGTGCGTGTGTGTGTATGTGTGTGTGTGTGTGTGTGTGTGTGTGTGTGTGTGTGTGTGTGTGTGTGTGTATATATGTTTGCAATCTAAAGTGTGCTCTATATGAGAATCAACTCCAGATGGAAAAACGCCTACCCTGAGATTAATGAGAAAACATTGTGAACTTTTCCTTTATAGTCATTGTTACATTTCAAATCCCGAGTGCCAAAGTTGAAAGCCAAAACAACAAAATCTGTCTCACTGTCCAGTTATTTACAGACTACATAACATATGAAGGCCTGAAACACTGAAGAGAAGAGAAAGCTGAGGTAACTTGCTCAACGTTTGGTTTATGAAGAAACGTAGGAGTTCTGTCTGTTCTGACACCCTTAAAGATTCTCAGGGTGTTTAATTCTGCCCGTTTTACACCATTTGGAGATAAGAACACAACAGGTGGCTCATAAATCAGATGAAACCATAACAAGGAATAATAACACCATTTCATTTGTAGCAGCTCAGCTTTTAACAACTCTGCGTTATGACAGTGTCCGACAGCTCAGTATTGACAAGGTGCTGAACTAAAACTAACTGCATTACAGCAGGAAAGGCAGCTAGATTCATCACTATAAATATGACTGCTGAATTGTGATTTCAACACAACGTTGCTTAATTGACATCAAATTATTCCCCTGTAAAAGCACTGGAAATAAAATCTAATTTCAAACTAATTCATTATGCACCAATGGGTTCATAAGGTCTGTCAGAGTTGCCCTGTGATTTTAAATAGAATCCTGGATCGTCACTCAAACCCACATGTCTGTGTTAAACTTTTAAATGTAACACCTGTGATAACTCTTAACATCTTTAAAGCACACCAAGAGTTTGACCAACAAAAAAAAAAAAGACATCTTTAAATTTCCAATTTGTGGATACAGATGATCTTCCTCCCATGCGGAAAACACAGGGGACTTGGGCCTGACTCCCACACTCTAAGCCAAGGTCACATTGATTCCTGCTGAAAGCCAATGGATTTGGAATTGAATACAGCACAGTACTTCAGTATGCAGTGAAACTGAAAAGTGACATGATACTAAATGTAATGACAATGTAAATTAATAAGAAGTGATGAGGCCCAAAATCTCCTTTTCCTAATTTTCAAGTGAGAAGAAAGCAAGAATAAGAGATAAATGAGAAAAATTAATGAGTGAAATATTTAATTCTCTGGGTGGCTGATTAGAAGATTGGAAGTTTAAGCCCCAGCACTCCCAAGCTGCCACTGTTGGGCCCTTCAGCAAGGCTCTTAACCCACTGTGCTCCAGGAATATCATAGCTGACTCCAGTTTCCTAACAAGCTGAGCTATGTAAGGCAAGAATTTCACTGTGTAGTATTGCATATTTGACAAGTAAAAGCCTCTCCTCTTCTTTGGGCCTGAGGGCAAAAAACTTTTATAAAAATGTAGCTTTTACTTGTGTTTATTCAAAAGAAAAAACAAACAAACAGTAAACCATAAATAATCTGAGAGAGGAAGAGGAAGCAGCCACTAAGGACATGTGGAAGAGAGCAAAGGTCACCCTGAGAGAAAGTGAGAGAGAAACATCAGGGTATGAGAGATCAGCTGAGAGAATAACCAAAATGTGGTTGTATGTTTGTATGATAACACTTTGGTAACTGAGTAAAACACACCACCACATAACCCACCCAAACAGTGGTTTTATTCTGAAGGAACCCTGAAAAAGTGAACTATCACGATTACATTTTAACATTTTGAACCTCTTCTGTAAATCAGTCTGAATAAGTAATATCTTAAAAAGCTATAAATGTGAAACATTTAGTTCATTTAAACTATTTCATTAAACACACAACTTTTTATCTGAATATATAAATGAATGTTGAAATACTCATAAGCAATTGTGTATTTGTCTGTGTGTCTGGAGACCCATAAAGGGTCGTGTCAGGCCAGAGTTGGTCTCAGTAGGACGGCATGTAGCATTCACACACTCTAGTGTGTTCCAGCATGGGGCTGAAATGCCCACAACATGACTCAGAGCTTACACACAGAACTGACAAGCTACATGCCATTAGCAGATTTCACCAAGCTTGTGGGAGCTGCCTACAAGAAACTGGCCCAAATGAAATGAACGATTACATCTAACCTCCTGCTGTGAGACAAAATTACATTAAAACAAACACGGAAGCTGTTACAATTCTCCACTCAGCCATCAACATACCGCATAAAATTGAAACAATAGGCTGGGAGGCTGAGTTGAGGTCTCAGTTCCTTCTCATTATTCTGATTGCTGAGTAAAATAAAGCAAAGGAAAGTCTTAAATAATAAAGCCCTGCATTATTTGATACTTTCCTATACTCTATCTCCAGTATCAACCTATTCACTAATTGACCCCAAACCTGCACAGGAGTATAAAGGAGAGAGAACCAGAGCCAGTATGTCCTACCACTGACTGAGATAAAAGTGCACTTTAATGTATTTTTTAACTTCTCTGTTATTTAAATTAAATGAAAAGCACAAGTGCATTTGAAAATCCAGTTGTCAGCTCTAATCCCCGTATAAAGATGAACAGTCGAAATCAAAGGTGACCTGAACAACTAAGACTGCAAATTATTTTTCTCTTATAGTTCATCTTAAAGAACCTTTCATATAGGTACGGGAATTTTTATTCTCAGGTATACTTGCATTTTACCTCTGCTATATTACCACTAAATATATTTGCAGTGAGGTACTAAATAAAGGTATTCCTCTACTGACGATGGAGATACGTTACGACGACCCCATCGTAAGTCAAACATATCGTAAGTAGAAGATGGTGCTATGACTGTGACAGTCTTTCCTGCTCCATGCTGATTTATCAATATCATTTTTTGCTCTAAACTGATTGCTTTTCTCTTCTTTATTTTTTTTTTACTACAAGCAGGATACATACTTGCGGCTTTTATCACTAAAATTGCTGTTTGAAACAGTAAAAAAATACACACAGACAACCTTACTCCGTCGACCGCTAGCAAAAGTGGGGCATCTCACAGGGCGAGAGATACGCTCATCGCAGCTTCTCATCCAACGTATCGTACATCGTACGCTGCTGCCTGTTGCGTGATTTTTTTATATGTTTACAATTTTGTCGTATCGCTATCGACATCGTAACATCTAAAAATCTTAAGTACCATCGTTACTCAGGGACCATCTTTATTAGTTTGTTTCTTATGTAAACAGAATTAAATCTATAATTACCTATTATGTCCAGAATACATCTTGGCGGTGATTAGAAGCTATATTTGTAGTAGAAAATCTGAATCCCATTGACTTAAATTCGTATTAATGCTAGTAGTACACTCATTAATCACTTTAACAAAAAGATTTGTTAAATTGTTCAATCATGTGGCTGCATAGAAAGATCTTTGAGATCAAGATCTTTAACTTTGTTGTTGGTTCCAGATAGGCTGGCTTGAGCATTTCAGAATCTACTGATATGCTTGGAATTTCACACACCTCAGTCTCTAGCGTTTAAACAGAATGGTACAAAAAAAAACAATAATTCTGCTGCCAATAGTGGATGAGTATATAGACAGCTGTGGTAAGAATCACCTGAATACATTCCTGTGTGCCTTCACACCCATACTAAGACCTTCAATAAATTCACCTAGCATTGTATGACACATCATTATTTGCAAGAACCTTCCCACAAAGTCAGGACTTGTCCTGCAACCGGCATGTGGTTTTACACTGTCATCTGGATGACTCTAACAATGTGATGAGAAAGCGGATTTTAGTGATTAAGATAACATGAATGCACATAAATGACGGGAAAAAAAACCTGCTGGTACATTGCACCTCCAAATGATGTCGATAAAAAGGAGACACTCCTTGTAAAGAGGTATGTCAGATTGTATCTGTATTATTTGTGAAACCTAATTTATGAGTTTTGTGTTTGTTTGGATTGTTTTAATCTTAGCTTGATGACATTAGTAGTTTTTTGTTCCTCGTAGACAGCAGCAGCAAACTGGAGATGCAACCCGACAGTCCTACAAGCAGTGTGGCAAACGCTAAATTATGGCAAAGAAATGTTCAAATATGGCTGAACATATTAGATTATGGCAAATAAATAAAATATGGTTCACTGTAATAAAATGAAATAATTTATTATCATTTCAAATGATTTTGTGTGCACGTGTGCGTGTGTGTGTGGTGGGGCAGGTTATGTTTTTTTTTATATCTAAGTGAGGCACCAAATGTTCAAACGCCTGTACAAGAAAATAAATAATCTAAATATACACAAACACACACACACACACACACACACACACACACACACATACACACAGTATGTACAAGTGACAGTATGCTGTGCGTGAGAAGTGGCTTCCAGCTGTTAGAATACACAAGTGCAACCAGATAACCATGCACACATGTNNTATATATATATATATATATACACACACACACACACACACACACATTATTATTATTAATATTATTATGCCCATTTTTGTGCTTCAGGGACACTGGAATAAATGTCATGCTGAGGGAAAATCTAAGCACAAAGCTGTGTATGTTGGTCCTGTGAAAGAAGCTCTTACATAACAAAATCTGCTTATGCAACATACAGGAGAACCAGCTACTGGACTGCCTCCCTTACTGCCTCTCTCTCTCTCTCTCTCTCTCTCTCTCTCTTTCCTCTTGGAAATAACTTCTTCTTTAAATATCACACAGTTACATATGAGTACACATACAATGAAATACACTGACAACAGGCATGTACCCCATACACATACACAGAATCATATACAGAAGATTGTATTTTGTAACACAAAAGACAAACACATACACATGCTGCATGTGTGGTCGAAATGCATTTCAACAGGCATTTTGATTAATTATCCCATTTTCCAAACATGCACAGTGGTATATCATATTCCATTATATTCACAACCCTTTGTTAAAACGCCACATATGTCCAGCGTTCACATTATCAATCATAAAGACACAAACACGCCATGACACTTTAATAAACACTCCCATTCCCACACGCTCCAAAATGAGCACTCCTGAAAACAAATACAAATAATGTATAATCACATTTTGTTTACAAAAACCACCCAAAATTACACACACATACACAAAGCACACACTGCGTGCATGCTTAAAACACTGCTTTCCAAGTCACTACATATTCATCACTATATCACTACAAGTGTAGACATGCTCATTTGCTGATGCACAACTTCAAACTCTCACTCCCACATACAGACGTACACCATGAAGCACTCAAACACCCACACACTACACACATACACAGACCAGTACTGCGGAAACCAGAAGATTCTCTCAGGATTGCATGTAATGAGAAAACATCTTAAACAAATGCTATTGAAATAAATTACATATGCACTTTCTCACACCCACAATACAAACAATGACAGATATCCGAGTACTAAGCAAGCCTAAGTCTGTTTAGAGATCAGTCTAGATTAGGTGGGTTCAGGGTGAAATAGACAAACATAAAGAGTTTTTTCCTCTTTAGACGGTACAGGGCTACTTAAAACCATAATTACTTTGATATGAACACCTACAGAAAACACGTTTTAGCACAAATGCGATAGCTAAAATGTTTTTATAAATATCAACTATTTATGTCGCACAACACCTACAGGACTATCTGAATACAACAGACAAAGACTTGAATGGTTTCTTTTTTTCCCCAAACATGCACATTTGAAAAAGCTCCCAAACAAAACACATGCTGTATATCAACTAGTAAATTATCACCATTAAATCGCAAGTAATAACTGACAGCATGGTAGAAGATCCCAGAGGACAGACAAAAACAAATTACAGCAGCTGGTGTTTTTTTTTTTACTTTCATGTGAGTGGGTGTGGGACAAATCCTTTGGGACAAAGCAAGGCCATGCTAATTAAGACGGAAGCAAACTGGACATGGAGTTCAGTCAGCAGGTTTGCATGATGAGTTTAGCACTTTAATTCTTTTTGTTTTTTGTGATATACTGTAAATTCCAAATTGTTCTTTGTAGTGGGAGAAATCAGTGGTCAAACTTTTAAACATGAGCAGGTGGGATTAGTCGAATGCTTTGTAAATGTTTAACAGCAGAGGGAGAGATTGGTGAAAGGTTCTACAGAAGCGGCTGGGATTGTTCAAATGTTCTATGAAAGCGAGTGGGATTAGTCGAAATTCCCACAGGAGGCAGGATTTGATGAAACAGTCTGTGAGAGAGGCCACATTTTTGACATCAGAGAATTTTGTCACACATTCTACATAAATCCAGAATCTCTAAATAGTCAAAACAGCTTCTGTAGAATGCATGACCATTCTAACAAATGTGAAGTTGCTCAAATGTTCTACGGAACTGTTGTGGACTCAAATGGACTCAAATGTTGTTGACTCTAATGTTGAATGGTAATGGGTGGGTTGGTCGAATGGGCATCGGCAGATGGCCTAAGAACACCACTTAAAAAGTGTAATGACATCTGCAAACTCATGACTACCTTTTAGTAGTTGTTTGTTATCCAACAATTAAGGGTTCATACAACCCCTCACACTGGGCACTGACTAAAAGCTAGCCATTACTCGCACAAACCACACACACAGTCTACCACAAACTCCCACTCACGCACATAGGCATAGTTAGAGCTTAATCATATAAACGCATGCACAAAAATGCCCACAGAAAAAAAAGTTAATTATTTTCTGTCTACAGCAACCTTCATCCATTTTACACATGCTTTTTCTTTGTAGCAGCCCTGTAAACCTTCATAAGCATTTGCCTGACATTGAAGGTAAATCACTGTTCACTCTGTTCTGTCTGTCCCATCGTTTATGACACCACTGTAAGGTCATCACTGTATAGGCTACAATGATGACAGCTTAGGAGAGCAAGATTAGCTACTGTGCCACTGTCCCCATGGTGAGACTTTAATTAAATACAACATAATCCATATCGGTACTAAATTCCTGTGTTGCATATTTGATGGTTGACTGGAGTCTGGAGTCTGTTTGCTGGAAATATTGAATACATCTGAAGTTGTTATTAGTCACATGCTTCATTTGCAAGAGTGTTTGTATGAAAGATTTTAGGCTTTTCTTTTCATGATCAGCATATTCTGACAATAAATACTCTGACATACGCTGCATATAAAACAACAACCACACACATATCTGCACATTAAAACCACAATCACACACAATGTTTATGAACAGAAATAGTAAAAAAAAAACCTTTACCTAATAAACATGCCGTGCACACAGGTTGTAACATTGTCTGTACTTTGGAAGGGACCTCTTGCCCTCCCAAAGGTAGAAATTCAGCAAAATTGGCTTTGTTTCCTGCTTCCTATCGGTAACTGGCAGCTCCACACCTTTCTCATATCCTTGCCTGTAAAGACCTACACAGTTACCATAAACCTCTTCATCAAATCTCCCCGCTATAAAACTAAAGCATCAGTTCTCTTTTCTAAAACGTTACTCTCAGCCTCAAAAGCAGAACTGCTTATGGGTTTATTGTGCCCAACTATAAAAAGATATTACACTTGATATAAATTATTTTCTCTTGGACTGTTGAAGAATAAAGTTAAAGGTCATTTGCTGATCAAAGGATTCTGGACCCAGGCACTACACAAGACCAGCAGATGACTATCTATTAAAGAGGGCTGCAAAAGTACGAAGCTGAACATATTACCAGTGCACAATTATATTTAATTGGGATGGTGGAAACGGTGATCACACTGTAATAACGAGGCATGCATACCATCACTGACAATACTAACTACATTTATGAAAAAAAAAAAATTGAAGGAAGTGTTCAACCCAGATTTATAGTGCAATTATATGAGCTAAAATATTACAGAATAGGAAAAGCACATGTTGGTACTGTGGCACTGTTCAGTTCCACAGTTGTTTTTGGCCATTATTAGTCAACAGTTTGCCACTGGATCTACTGATCAGAAGAACTGATTAATAAAAAATTAAACAAAGATTGTTATACTATTCTGGCAAGAGACCAAAAATTGTTGATATTACAAATCAACCCTGAATTTGACATTAAGCATATGTAAAGACATTTATATTAAAGTAATATGCTCACTTTTTCTTGACCCTGTTAAACGCCTGACTGTCATATTTTGAACCAGCTGTAGGTGGAACAATGCAGTCTGAGGAAGACCAATGCTCAATGTGTTACAACAGTCTAAATATGATGTGAATAAAGACTCAGTCACAACTTCTTGGTCTTTGCCTGTTTTGTAACTTTAGCAATTGTTCTCTAATGGAAGAAGCTACCTTTAACACCACTGATTTCCTTGTTGAAGAGTGATCAAATTATAAATCAAACATCACCCCAAGAATTCTTACATGATTTTGTACCATTTAGAAACTAATTTAACAACCAGTCTAAATAAGACTACATACTGAGTTCATCATTTTCAATTATTTTGCAGTAGTGGCAAATGTAGTAACTAAAACATGAAAATGGAAAAATATACCAAAGAATGCACTCATACAGACATAAAAAAAAGTCTTAAAATGTGAACAATCTTTTGGCTTTGGATGACCCTGAAGAAGGAACTCTCTGATTCGTGATATATCCTTAGGCAGAATTATCTAAAGCTTCAATAATAATTTACATATGTGCCTTCAATAATATGTTTATATATTCATTTGTATTAATAATAATTCATATTTTCTTAGCTCTTCAATAATAAATGACATGTTGCCAATGTCTTTTTAATCCTATTGAAGAGAAAGCATTTGATAAAATACTAAAATCTGTGAAGTAAGAAGGATATGAAGGAACCAAACCGTAAAAACCCTTAGCGTTTATTTAAATAGAAAATGTTGTTTTGCCGTAAATGTTTTAATGTCTCACAAAAGTAACAGCAGCAGCAATCTCAAGAATCAAACTAGAAACAACATATACATAAGCAATGTGACTGTAAAGTCAGCTAAGCTCTAAGGCATCGAACGTACTCATTTCCCACCCTCTGAACTATTATTGTCTAGTATTGACTAATCATATAAATATATACATCCTTCTGCATAACCAAATGAAATCTCCCAATTTATGCTCAACATCAGAGGCTCAATGAAGGCATGGGTTGAGTAGGACATAGAGCAGATCCACAGACTTAGGGCTGTGTAGGCCTTGTACACAAATCATAACTAGTCTAAATCTGCTTTCAGAGTGAACTTAATAACACAGCTTTCACTGCCAGCCCAATACCACAATATCTTAGTAATTCAGATTTCTGATTAGAGATGCACAGTACAATCCCAAGTGGTCACAGTCCTGCCTAATTAAAGTGCTTTCCCTCCTCTCACGTGCAAATAATTCAGTTCAAAGCTGAAGGCATAATAAATACCTGATGAGTTCATATGGGGTGTATTCATTTGAAAAAATACCATTCTGTATCTAGATAGAAGGTAAGTGCTCATGTTTCAAACATATAATTTCAAAAAATGTATACAATACAATGAAATGCTGAATTCTCTAAACACACTTTTTTTTGCAATGTGCATTTATATTTAGATATATTTTTTCTACTTCTAATACTTTTTTCCTTCCTCTCACCTAAATCTTTAGGCAGGTGCCAACAATCCTAAAGCTGTTGATGTATAATGAATGACAGGAAAACAAAGCAGTATGTGTAGCAAAACCTAAGCCATATGGTGGTTGAAACTCCACATAGTTCTACACAAGGTAGTGTCAGACATTATCAAAGCCTAAAAGAGGACAGGATATGCTTTTAATGAACCATCAGAAAATAATCATCAACAGGGTGGGTTAATGCAACCTGCCATGAATGAACCTGTTTATATTTCAAAATGTGTTCTTCCTTTTACACCATTGTAATTTGCCAATAATTACATGCTTTAACTTATTAAAAAGAGCATGGTTTATCCGTTTATAGTTAGGTATAATGGCGTCAAAAATCTGTGAACAAATAGACATGTCCCCCAGCATGTCGTTCCCTTTTCAAATGTTCTTTTTTTCTATCTTTTAAATATAACACACTTTGTCATGTTAATGAGCAATCAGAAAGTGTAAACAGCTCTGTCATTAAGATTTCCCTGTGGCTGAAAAACATGTTTAATAAGCATCTGTTTCACTATGTCAATAATTAAACAAATAATTAAATTATTACAAAATATTTTTGCCAAATAAAACAGAATGGATTTTTTCTATTTGTTCTTTAATATTGTGTAATGTAATTGTAATATTTGTAATTTATATATATATATTATTATTATTTGTTTGTTTTGTTTTTTTAAACAAACATACATAATAGTAATGCTTTGTTTTTTTCCCCATTTATGCTTGTTCTATGACACATACACACTTGAATGGGGTGGGATCATGCAAAGGCACGCATACACACTTACTGTTGGTGGCCAGCTCACATGGTGAGGTAATGAGGGCTTCAGCTTGAGTCTGCAGGAGACTAACTTTCATCTGTGCAGCTGTGGGTAAGGGTCGCCTTGGCGACGCGGGCCACCACACTTAGGATCCCAGATGCTCCCATTCACCTTCTGAACCACACACAACTTCCTTTCGATCAAGAATGTTTATAAATGTATGATCTGGCTTCAACAGGCAGTCAAAATGTCTGAATGCCTAACAACAACAGTTTCCATACTCATCAGCCTGAAGGTTTTATATGCTCAAGAGTACTATGTAACTGACACTTTGCAATTACCACAAATATCTTGGAATCATAACACACGTCCACTGTATATATAAGCACTACTGGTCATCCTCATAAAAGCTCTTGCAAACTCATTACCATCCAACAAAATTCATAACACTCTCAGTAAAGAATGTATTCAACAAAGGCATTATATTTTATGAAATGTTTTAGGTTGACTGACCTTTTTTTCCTCACATTTCTAAACAAGTACATTGGTGCATCATATCACTACGGTAATATACATTGAAGTAGCTTTTTCTGCTTTTCAGTATTTTCAATTATTTTGTATTTGCGGCAAATGTTGTAACTAAATGTAAATAGAAAATTATTCCAAAGTATACACCCATACAGAAAATGGTGTTCAAATATGAAAAATATTTGATGACCCTGAACGAGGAATTTTATGATTTGTGCCGGCCAGAGTTCAGCGATGAATGTGGTACCCAATAGAAAGATCCTGGATGAAATATCTAAAGTTCCTCAATAATAATTCATACTTGTACATCGCACTGAAGAAAAGGCATTTGAGAGAACTGTACAGGCGTAACCTTCTACTTTTGCAGATAATATTCTTGCAAACACGCATATATATGTATAACCTTCTATCTCAGTTTGACATAACTAAAATGCTCCAGATTAACTAGAAACATTGATGCAAAACAAATGTATATTTCAAAATAAAAAAAGGTTGGGTTTTTTAAATGTTTTCCTTAGTATTTTAAGAAAATGTATGTGTTTAAATGCAAGCCTGCATTTAAAGTTATTGAAAGCACATACTCAAAGCTGACAGACTACTGTTGTACACTCAAAGATACTAAATTAGTTTTTGCCTTGTGCCTCTTCAGTATGTACACTGTGATACAGCAAATTGACTGTGACGTGACAGCAATAGCATATCAGCTATAACTTTGTTTTTCTTCCTCTGCCTTTGCTATATAACAATCATTTCCTACACATGTGCAGACTTGCTCTCAGCAGCTGCCTTACCATGCAGTTATCCAATCACCTGGATCCTGTTCTGGTGTGAAGATCAACTGGCCAACTTATTACAGAGGAAGTACGCTTCTCTGCTGGAGTGTGAAACTGGGAAGAGAAGTAATATTGGCTCACATGAACTGAGCTGAAAATGTTCTAGAGAAACAGGGCAGAAAAAGCACCCTGTGCTCTGGGTGTATGAAAGTGAAGAGGTGATGAAAAGACAACAGCTGGGAGGTCTATTTGGCAGGCAGCTGCTTGCCGTACAAGAGTGATGACAGAGAGGAAAAATGATGAAGCTGATGAAGAAAAATGAATGATCCAGACTCCAGCAGATAAGGAGAGCTGGAGTCATGAGGCATCAATCCGAGAGTGACAGTGATATAAGATGATGAGAAGAAAAGTTAAAAAGGTTCCTGTCATGAGAGTGGAGTTAGCATTAGAACAGAAATGGCATTAGCATTAGCATGTTAGCATTAAAACAGAAATTTGTTGGCCACTTGTTCCCATCAAACTGGTTTATTGATCACTAAAAGGGGAATTTTTGGTAACACAGACGACTATTGTGGTTTTGCATGTGTTATGAATGTGCTAGAACTGACCTGGTTCTTAGATTATGGTCTATAATTTCTTGTTTGATAACATGTTTGCAATCCAGAATGATTCAAGCATAACCTAGATCCCCCTCACTCTCAGTCCAGACATATCAATCTGTTCCTGCATTTTGTTTTCACTAAAGGTCAATACACAGGATGTTAACATTATTTTCGAGGACTTTATGGCACAGCATCACTTCCCTGTCATGCTCATGCCAGTATTTTCAAGAGCATGATGCTCTAAATCTCAAGTTTGTAGGTTCAGGTACCATATCAAGCTCCCATATTGGGCAGCAGTAGGATAAATCAGTGTTGACATTAATTGTGTGGAAGGAAGACCTATCAATCTTCTGTATTCTGCTATGAAATCTCTAAGAATAACTATCCACAAGATTAGCTGCCATTGACAGCACCTAACACGGGCACATACAGTTTTCACTCCATGATGTCCAGTGACCTGTCAAGCTTTTTGCATAGTAATTTTTATATTGGAATACCCATGTGAAATGTTTTACTCAGAAATATACAAAAAAAATAGACATAAAACTGGAATGATTAGCAGAGTTTTAAATATAAAACACCACCTTAAAGCTTCACCCACTTCACCTAATGAACATCGTATACAGTGAGGAGGTGAGGGTTAAGGCTCTTGCGCAGGCACCCGGTAGTGGTAGTGATGCTGGGTTTTGAATTCATATCCTTCCAATCAGAAGCCCAACACCTTATCTACTTAACTTACACTTTTTATAATTGCATTTTCCAGCTCCAAACTACACATCGCCTAATATTAGAATTACACCCTGTACTATCTTTAACACTTAAATGGTGTGTATGTGTGTTTTCCAGTTTTGTCTAAATGAAAAATAGCAAACACTTAATGCTAAATCATAAACAAAAAAGCAACAGGAAATTGCACAAGCCTAATCTGGCATAAACAAATTGCTTTAAAACAATATTTTCAAAAACATCTATATACATGTGAATGGTGCCTTTAAGATTGTATTGGGAAGGTAACCTAAATAGCTCATAATCAGAGTGCTATTCCAAAATAAAACTTCTTTCAAGCAGGACATCACGATTGGCACTACACTTTAAAGCTGGTCTAAATGGTGTTTTTATAGGTGGGTGACTTTTATATGTGGCTTGTGAGTATAAGTAATTAAAAGCCTTAGGTTAATATGTAGCCTTTTATGCTATCTCCTAAAAGCTTCCATGTTCTGTTGCGCATGTGACGTGTTTCATTAACCACTAAGGGTGCATTGTGCATGCGAGTGACACCTAAGGGAGAAGAGATGTAGCACATGATGCCAGCGCACCATGGAGACGACTGGAGGATTGCATCATGACCTAATGGTCAAATACACACTAACACATGCACACACACTTTCACAAACCACCGATGGCTTCAGGTAACATTAGACACACAAACACACACACACACACACACAAATCCTGCACAAGCTACTGACCGGTTCTCTGTAACACATTCAGGCACAGACTTGTAAAACCCGTCTGCATAATCAAAAACTGACAGTAATAAGATGTCTAGACAGAACCACATACAATGAGGGAGGACAAAAAAGGTGAAACTTTATCTTTCCTGATACCCTGTATCCTAATCCTTAAGCTTTAGGAGGCATGTTGATATCCTTAGAACAGACATGAACAAAGGCTGAATTAAATAACAGCATGAGTGGGTAGATCATACGAAAAAAAGTGAAAGAATGAGTGCAGTGGCACAAAGATGACAAAGAGAATAAAACGGAGGAGAGGTTTAGCAGGTTATTAAAAGCAGTAACCACAGCAAGGCAGACAAAGGACTTAGGGAAGAGATGCTGGCAAGAGATACATTCATTTGAGAGATAGATTGCAAATAAAAGGGTGTCAGTAGGTGAAAGAGAGTAAAACAGAACAAGAGGGATCAAGAGGACAAGCACAGAAAAGTCTAACAAAACAAGTACAGAACCAGTAACAGTACACTTGACTCATATTAGCACAACAATTTGGATTGAAAAATGGTACAGCTACAAAGAACTAAAGGCAAGAGAAGGAGATAGAAAGAAGAGAGAAGCAGAGACAGAAGGAGCAGGCAGACACATTAAACGAGATGGAGTGACAGGCCCAGACAGAGACGGAGAGCCCCGATTAGATGCCAGGTGGACAGTAAATAAGTCAGCTTGCACTTTTTGCTAAGTGTGACTGAAATGTCTGCAAAGTACCATGGTGAAAATCAGAGAGAGGCACAGAAAGGGAGAGAAAACAGAGGCAGTAAAAAATTAGAAGAGAAAATTGTCACCGCCTGCATTTTCTCAGACAGAAAGAAACAAAAAAGCTGACAGCTGAGACACAACCAGTACAAGTGTATGATTGAGGGAGGAAAATGTCACACTGGGCCTGTAAATGACAGGTGGACTGTGGGAGATGAGAAACAAGAATAGAGGTGGCAAGAAAAATGGGCTTTAGTGTGATGATCTGTTTCATGTGCCTTACTGGAAAACGAGGCAGCGACAGACAGCCATTTAATAAAACTCTGCATGGGTTTCAGTGTGAGCAGAAATAATACAATTCCTAAACCATGCAATCGTCTATATAAATCTCATCGAGCAGCTCCCACCTTACCATCACAAAAAATACCACAAATCATCCTTAGCTTTTTTTTTTTTTATATGAATTTCCTTTAAATAGGAATTTCAAACCCTGTGAGTTTTTTAAAAATAGGAATAAAAAAGGTGAAAAGGGAAAGTTGTAATTATTTGACTACACTACTATAAGTTAAAAGGTGTGACTTCCAAGTGCATTATACAGAGCTAATAGTGCATCACATATTGCTTGCACATCGATAGTGTGAACATTCCAGTTAAAAAAAATGCTAATTAATTACCTGACAGCTCATTTTCACAGCAAAAGAACTCCCAGGTGCCAGGCTAGCCAGTCAGTTATATCTCTAAAGGCACATGAATCGCGCTAGACATGTTATTACATATGTATTTATTCAGCAGATTCCTAATTCACAGTGATGTCTGATTTCTCCTTGTGCTAATTAAAAACACGCATTCACATAAACATGTATGTTATTACCAAGACACACATTTTTTGTCGGTTCCAAAAGCACATTCAAGACTTTGATCGCTTCAGACATAATGAAATGTCCCTGGGTTTTAATTAACACAGAGTAAAGTAATAAGCCTTTTAACAACTTTCATCTTGACTGGGAAATGTAATTAAAAGACGAGTTTCAAAACATACTAATAAGTTCATTACCTTGCACCTGGACTCACACCAGTAACAGTGTGTATATGCATGATTGAAAGTATAGGTGCTGGTCAATATGGACACTTCTATTCCCAGTTTATAAATTCCAAGTTGGATTAAAGTACATACTCAGTAATATGTACATGTTCATTCTCAAACTAAATATGCCTCTAAAAAACACCTCTATAGTATTATCACTAAAATGGTTCGATTGGTACAGCTAAGTAAATTTCCATCCAAGGAAAGTTATCCTGTTGATGATGAATATTTAGAGCTTTCCATGTTGTCCTAGCCAGTGACCTTATTATCCACGTACTCTCCTCAGACTCCCTCATTTAAATCAAAATCCAGAAACTGTATACCAGACGACCCCCACCCCACCTCCCAAAAACACCTCTCCTGCAATTATGTCTATTCAAGACCTCACGGTAGAAGTGCAATTAATCTTGAGCAGCCAGATGCTCGTGTCTCATGTTTCAAGCCTTTTAGTGTCAAGATGTATTTACCTCAAAAATGAAGGCAGCACAGACCCTGTCTCAACTCATAGCTTTATAAACAAATCCTGACAAATCCCTTTCTTGGTGTTCATTTGGATGGCTAATAGTCCTAGCTTCCTAAATTAGAACATCTACAATAAAACCCTTTGTTTACAGGTTCAATGTGAAACCTTAAGTGTTCCACCAGAGAATATCAGACACAGATTTGAGGCATCATCGAACATGCACCTTGACACACAACGAAACCCTGGCGAGCAACGAAAAGAAGTGTGTGTGTTTCTCAGTGCTCACAGAATTGACGTGCTTTCACACACAACGGTTCTCTTTGCACTCACATCTCTTAATGTTTTTGTGTGCACACAATTTGGCACCATGGGTTCATTTTCATGATCATTCAAGCTGCTCTGTGCCTCAAGTCGTCGTCCTGGTTGCTCTCTATTAAATATACAATTTAAACACTCTGACACATTTTTATTGTTACCTTTTGTGCTAGAAGATGATGTAGTACAGAGATTATATTCATGTTTGCAGCTCGCTCATTCAATAGGTCCAGATGTCTGTATTTGGTATCATCTGAGCATTTTTTTAAAGAGTATAAGATATTCTATTGACCCAGGTATTGGTTTCTGCTTTAAAGCTTTAAAAACTTTCTGCTCTACCCATTAAGGCCTGATTAAATCACATGCATGATGATAAAATAATATGTAATCACAATGAATGAAAGTGTCCTTTTGGTCACTGATTAAAAAAATTACATCCGCCATTATCTGAAATTGCAAATACCCTTAGACAAGCAGCACATGAATGATGTCATGGTAACCCTGGTAACAAAGAGCAGGCAGACCATCACACTGCCTGCAAATCAGAAAATCACAGACTAAAAACTGATTTCACACATAGTGGCTGCTTCTTAACTCAGTGTGCAGGTTAATACTAACCTTTCTCCTCCTGCTTTCACTTTGTTCGTTCCATGCGAGGGCCCCATGCACTCTTGGCTGACTCGCCTGGGTTGATCGGATTACGGAATTAAGTACGATGGGAAGTCATCAGAGGTGGTTGCAGAGCTAATCTGATTTCAGCCAAGTGCAGGGCAGACGAGAGGAGAACAAAGACCAACGCCTTGCCAATACTATTGTATGTCTAATGTGGATTTAGTCAGTGGAACATAATAATAATTATAAGGTGGAGAAGTACAACAGACAGAAAACAAAGCTGAGTAAATTGAATATGTACAACAGCAGCTTTCTTAGTAACATCTCATACTGTTGCGCTACAAAGTGCAGTGTAATGTAATATGCATACATAGAAATATATACTCACCTGATGTACATAATGCTAATGCCAATCACTAAGCTAACAGAGATGCTAAGCTACGACCATTCAGTCTTTTTTCTAATTTCCTAACTACAGTAACTGAGTGACACTGCACAGAGTGAAGGAGAAGACCTTAATCATATAACATAACAGCTACACCTAATAGTTATTTGCATACTGTTTAGGTACCACTAATCTTAGCATTTGCCCCTTTAAATAACATATATAACACATGCATACATTATATCCTGAAAATAAATCAATCACATCTCTGACATTTAAATAATAATACAAGAAACTTTACATGTTAAGCTTCAACAAAGTAATGACATCAGGAAAGAACTATGAACTGTGATCAACAATGACTGTAGCTAGTCAAAGCTAGAAAGGTAATGCAGCTTTGAAGCAAAGTGACAACTTAAATTTGGTTATAAAAGTGGCCAAAATCTTTTTTAAATGTCAAGTTTTTAATACATATTTGTAGTACTGGCTATAGATCAGTTACAGACACAGTACTTAAATCTATAACACTGATCTAACTCTACATACATCATTCTTAACATCTATAGCACTGATCATAACAATCACTGTTTTCCAATTCAAATCACCAACATTATCCAAAGTTATCACTTACCCAGCTTGTTACTAAGCTATTCTAAGTGTCTGCTGCTCTTCTGCAATTTCAAGTAAAACATGTTGCAGGAATTTATGACATTTACTGTACTAATACTGTACAGATAGTCCTGTTAGAGCACATAATGAGGTTAAGGCACTTTTTATAAAACATGTTTTAATGAAGGCTTCCATGTTTTTTGCCACATTATCACAACTGAAATGTTACTATTTACTATATTTTAATATTACAACCACTGTAATATTTAATATAAAAATAATAAATACTCCTTTTACTACCCAGGAGGCAACAAACACCTGAATATTTGAATTAAAAAAAGCCTTAATAGCTAAGTTCATCATTCAGTAAATGACCTGTACTGATTATTTCTAGTTTTGTCATTAATACAGAAGTATTGGTACCCTAACAGAAGCAGCAATATTATTTGTTAATCCAAAATGAACAGGTTTGTTAAACACTCTGCCACTGTGAAGTCACTTAAGATTTTAACTACGGTTTTCCCAACCATATATACAACCGAGTACACAGGGAAATTAAACATTCCCCAGGACCAAAGAGCTACATACGGCAACATAAATTATCAAAGAATAACACACAACACAAAACTACACAAAACTAACCAGGATAAAAGTGCACATGAGCAATATGAGCAATGCATGCACAAGACAGTGAAAAACAGTAATAATGGAGCAGCAACCAGCGCAGCAGAGCGATAGTGCAAATGATTTGGTTATATTATAATAATAAAAACTACATGTAAAAAAAAAAAAAGCAATTTTGTACAAATATTTAATGAGTTTGTTTATTTGTGTATGTGTGTTTTGATGGCAGTTTTTGATAGCAAACCTCAAAATTCTATGTGTATCGTAGAAATGCGTTCAAGCATAATGATATTTTTGTCACATTGCCAATCCCTACAGTTTACAACAGTTGCATCAGCACATTCGAATTAACCTTTGATAGTGCGAATGATATGTCGATATAATGATAAATACTTGGCATGTAAACAAGTGTGTGCAGTTTGGGCAAAAACAGCAATTTTGTGCAAATAGTTAATGAGTTTGTTCATTTGTGTATATATATTTGTGTGTGTGTGTGTGTGTGTGTGAGTGTGTGTGTGTGTCAGTGCCTTTGTATTAAGCTGTGTGTTAGTGTATGAGTGGTTGCATGTGTTTGTGTTCTTGATTTTATATTGGATCCAGCCTGCATCTGTTTTTTCCATTAAGGAGTGCACTTGCTGAATTAACTACCGAGTTCATACAAAAAAAGATTCTACGTTTTTTCATCAATTTTATTCCAACTAGCTGCTGCGGCCCTAAATAGCATGTATCTAGGAGACATTTTCTCTTACTGATTGCAGCCAGCAGCCATCAGCTGAAAAGGACCTGTTTTTTGGATGAGCACTTATTTCTTATCTACAATAGCCTGTGTGCTATTGATGATCTCGTTGCTGTAAGTGTGTGAAAATTCACAGTGTACCACATTTTTATATTACAAAGACTCGCTTCATTTCAGTTCCAGCTAAACTACACATCCTATAGAAACCAGATTTGGCTTCATCTTAATATTTAAACTTAATGCGTATCGCTAGGCTACTTCCTATCACCTTCATGTCTGTTCTCACTGATAAGCTCCACCTGACTAGGCATACAGTACACTTATCAGCATGCGACTATAAGGCGCTGAGCTTAACAGTAATAGGCATCCGGAGAGCTGCTAGGTTTGCTTCCTCCCTTTAACGTGAGAGAAAAATCAGATCTCATCTTTAATGGACTGGAAGGAGATTAAACATTTGAAAAGTCACACGGTAATGGAAGTGAAGTGGGCAAAGTAAGATGTTTAGATTGAATAAAATATGTCAAACCAAAAAATGTTGAACACTTTTTTCAAAATGATCCTAAAAGGCCAGAGATTAAGAAGAAAAAGTAAGGAAAATGACAGTGAGGGAGCAGAGGAAATGGGCAAGCTGGTGGGGCAGTGAAGAGCAGAAAGTAGCTATTTGTGGCTCAGCTGGCTTTAATGAAGGCTGAGTTCCTGCAATACGAATAAGTGTTTGAGGAAAAAGCCATTCTCGCCATGCTCCAAAACCACTAATTATTTCAATTAGCCTCTTGTTTTGCATGTGAATGCCAGCCCAAGGCACTTTTTTTGCACTGCTGCATGTGTGTCCTTCTAGTGGCCTGCACTGTGGCCATGAAACTGCGATTTCAAATGTGCAGAAGCAACTGTTGTAACCTGTAGGGGTTGGAAATATGACAAAAGTATCAATGACACTTAAAGACTTCCTACAATAGAAAAGAAATATATTCAGGTTTGCTAATAAAAACTATCATCAAAACCTGACAGAACTGGAAAAACAGCTACTGACTTTTACTGACATGGCAAGTCTAAAATCAAGCAGCAAAATCCGCCGTGATGCACACATCCGGCAATTAAAACCGTCCGTGTGGAAACAAATCAAAAGTTCTCTTTGGTGTCCTGATGATTTACATAATTTAAAACACCATAATTACTTATGGTGAACTCATGACAATCACGCGATTGATAGCCCTAATTTTTAAATATAATTAATATAAGCAATTTATGTAATTATTTTGTTTAATGTCTACAAAAAATAATTAATACAATAATTAATATATAATATGTGCATGTAATATAATTTCATATTATTTATTTAATTATTACATAATTTGATATAATAATAATAATTATAATAATATAATAATTTTTTTAATATAAAACAGTTATTAACGTATGTAATGAAAACTAATTAAATGAAAACTAATTAAATAAAATTAAATGTATTTTATTTTAATAAATATCTAATCCGATGCTTTGCTGTTTAGTGTGCTATTTTGGTATCACCTCATTGCACTGCCCAGCTCTAAAAGAGAGATGAAGTGATAAAATGATATATAAATCACATACGACATATTGGACATAAAGGGGGACCCTTCCTGTCTTGCACTTAGCTCACATTCTATTTATATCTGGGTGAGGCTTTATCTCTCGTCAGTGGTCAGTCTGGGCCATGCAGAGCCATGCAGCTCTGCTTTATTGCCTGCCATTATCTGTCTGTGTCATTTAAACCACAATCACTGATGCAGTAATGCTAAAAACAATTCCAAACCCAATACAAATCTCCAAGCAGGGGATGATTTATCATCCACCGCCAGACGACCCTGTCCTCTCTACAGGAGGTTATGATGCTGATCTGCCATAAACAGCTAGCTCTCCATCTACAAAGAAATCAAAGTCCATAATCAACTATTAATGGGGAAAACGTATGAGGTCTATGCATGAATCTATGTCATTGAGTCACTTATGTATTTATTAGGATTTTATTTATTTGTTTATTTGTTTACTTACATTAGATATTAGGGTTATTGTCGGCTTTTGCTGACTCAATCCACCTTGGCAAACTGGCGTTCAAGAAAATGGCATCTTAGTAATGACAATATATAAAACCTTTCTCTAGTAATAAGCTACCCCTAACCCTAACCCTAACCCTAACCCTAACCCTAACCACACTAAGAAAGAGGTGAAATGATCTTCTATTCCTATAATAAGAATTAAAAGATACAGTTACAGCATTTATCATTTATCATTTATACAGAGTGACATTTATATTATTCATACACCTGAGTAGCTATGAGTTTAAAAGCCTTGATCAGGAGACCAGAAACGAAAGTTCATTTTGGCTTGGATTTAAACTCATGATCATTGGATTCAAAGTCCAAATTCTTTAACCACTAAGCCTTAGCCACCTCATCTATTCACTCCCCACATTTACTATATGGTCATTGTTTACAGTGTAGCATGTTCTGCTAGTCTATTTCTTTTTTCTCTCCTCTTGAAAATATCTTGAGTCAAATGCATCTAGTACCTATATTTCTTATAATAAGATTACAATAAACCAAATACAATATTATTAAATTATTATTATTATTTTAAGCATTTGCACTCATTACAAAGTTGAAATAGTCCTGTTCTATTGGCATATAATGTTTATTTTAAGCAATTATTTCCAAAACAAGGCAAAATGATTTGCCTATTTTATTTCTAACTACAAGCTTGAAATGAGTAATGTCTAGAGATAGTTCTAATGGTCTTGTTTTTTTGGTTAACTGTAATCTTATAAATCTCGTCAATTCGCCTAGAGTTAGGATTTTTCACTTGCTAGGATTTTTCGTCTTAGCGAGTTTTTTCCACTTTTGGTCATCTTTGGTCATCAGCATTTTTCTGATGACAGATCAGATCAGCACCACTAAAATGTCAGCAGATAAAGCAAAAATGAAGAAAATGAAGTAAAGACTAGAGCGTATTTTTTGACCAAATACGATTTATTTTATCCCTTTTTTTAGTTGAAAGAAAATCCCATCTTACATTTGCTTCTGAATTGTTTATAGAGTCAGGCTCAGCAGAGTGCTAATACAGCTGCAGTTTAGAAAATTGGCAAAAAAATATCCAGATTTGTAATCAAATCTAATTTGTCTGAAATGCTCCTCTAAACAGAGAAATTCACTCTGTACAGATGACATTTATTCAGCATAAAGGGCTGAATTAATCAGCGTTATTGCTCTGCTAATGTTGGCATTAACAGAGAGATAAATGTATTGAAGAGACGATGAAGCTTGTGTTTAAAAGCTGTGAATGATTTAATACCTCAGGTGGTGGGACAGAGATGGATGGAGATGATGCTGATAACTTAAGTGATAACCCTTTTGACAGTAAAAACTACAACAGCATTTTAGGGTCAACATGGGATGTAAAAATTTTTTTTTTTTAATTGTAAGGGGCAGGGCAGGAAATTTTCAAATGTAAAACTCAAAACATTTGAGGAAAAAAAATTTAAGATTACATAAAAAAACTCACATTTATGAAAAATGTACTTGAAAGTTTTGTGTTAGGGGGCGGGGGCAGGTTTCTATCAAGGAACAAAACCGCACTTTGCAAGGCTGTGCAGACTTCACTTGTTTTGCAGTATGCCTGGAGTGGAAGATCTTATCAATCTTTACTTTTCCCTTGGATTTAGCAACAAGGGCCCAGAATCAGCAGATACTAGAAATCTTTGAGTTTTATATTTACAAATTTCGCCTTGAAAACTTGAAAATTTTGTGTTTTCCCCATTTTTTCTAATGGCCCTAATACGCCGTCGTAAATTTTCAGTTGAATGAGAATAAAAGTTTTAAAGTAAAAGTCTTATAACTGTCATGTGATGCACGTACGCACAACAGCAAAGGGGTATATTTCCTGACAATAACTTTACTTGTGGGACAAGTAAGTGTAGATTATGTTGCAAAATTATGTTAGTCGGCTTTTATAGACATATCAGATAAAAACCTTAATGACCACAGGTCTGTTGGAGAGCAGCGTCCATAAAGTAAAGAAGATAAATCTTTACTCTGGACTCTGGAAAAAGGTTAAATGAGAATAATTGAGCAACAGATACAGCAAGCCAGAGAGAATAAAATGCAGAAAGTAGGTGGGAGAGAAAGAACAAGTTCTATTTGTTTCGATCGAAAGTGTCCATACAATGAAAGGTCATAAGGTAAGAAGAATCCCCAGTCCTTTTGTCACAGAAGAATTATATCCAGCTACATGTCTGCCGAATATCCGAGATAGAGCACATGGTGCGGAAATAAGTAGCCACCGGCACGAAAAAGGAAAGGAATGGAAAACTGGAGAACATCTACTGACCATGAGAAAAAAAAAAAAAGAAATGTTTGCTTGAAAATAAAAATGCTGTGCTGTTCTTCTTCCCACCAAAGTTAAAACCTATGAGGGCAGTTACACTGTGATTAATCTGATGTAATATTCAACAATGTGTTGCTAGGGATACCACAGCTGACTTTTTTAATAACAAATGAGGTCCCCCCTGAGGGCCTGAATTTAAACATTTGTGCAGGACAGATGGAAACAATTACAGCTATTTAAAGACTGATAACCAGTGGCAGATGACATGAAGTTATAGCTCGAACTGATTTTAAACCAGTCACATCAATCATGCTCCTTCTCAATGCCACACAATAGTACACTGAGACCACTCTGTTACGGGTGAGTACATAAACATTTTATTTCTACTAGGAGAGGCCGCATTGAATTTTGATTCCATGATTTTGGCCGACCCACATGTGGAAATGTTTGGGCCGATTGCACAGCACTGCACACCATAATAGCTATCCAAGACCTGCGCAGTTGTGGCTCGTTTTAAGAAAAGTTCAACTTGCTGAAACAGTTCTTCTTGCTTGATGCCAATTTGGTACTAATGTGAATCCAAGCAATACACTTAGGAATCTAGGCTCCAGTCTCCACACACACACACACACACACACACACACACACACACACACACACACACACACCTACACACACACACACACACACACACACACACACACACACACATACTCATCCATTCCTGATAACTGCCCCAAATGGCCATCAGCTTTCTTTCTGCTGGACCAAGAGGGCTTTTCTAGAAAAGATAAGTACTATTATCCTGTTACAGATGTTGTTTCCAGACATCCATGCTTGTCACAGCTTTTCTACCTTTTAGCAGCCTGAATTAAAAAATGTTTTTTTAAATACTCAGCTGAACACAAAACTTGATTTCCTCCTTCACACAGAGATAAAAATAAAAATCTAATAAATCTTGGCAGCTTTTAGCATGCAAGCAACTGTGGGCTTGTATGTGTACATGTTTTGATGATATAAGTTAAGGATAAGAATATCTGAAGGATTTGACCTAGTGAGAACATTTGGCAGGTCCCTATAAGATTTCTTTTTTTTTTTTTGTCAGTGGAGGTGTGTTTGTAAAAGTAATAAATCATCAAAAGCATTTATAATAAAAGAGCAAAAAGCTTTCTTATTGTGTTATTAATGTTGAGGTTAGGTTAGGTTTAGTAATAGGCAAAGTATTCATTAATTGAAGACAAATAAATGCTCTGTGTGTGTGTGTGTGTGTGTGTGTGTGTGTGTGTGTGTGTGTGTGTGTGTGTGTGTGTGTGTGTGTGATTATTTTAAGTCTCTCCATCTACTTGTTCGGATTCACTGATGGGCTACAGATGTGTAAAGACTTGTGGTGCTTAACTGTTCCTGGTTTTATTCCACCCAAACTCGGACTCTTACCGACAAACTTTTTAACACCCCCAACAAGTTTTCTGAACAAAAACAGAGAAAGCAACCTGACAAATTGTTAAGAGAATCAATTTCTTCAATTCCTTTAACTTCATAATAAATAAAGACAGGTGACTTACGAGTATACGATATATTCCAACCCCTGAGGGTATGTACACTGTCATAGATTGTTTATAGAGTTAAGAGATGGCACTCGAGTGGGAACTCAGATTAGGAGGGCCTTCAATGCCTGCTTTCTGCGATTGGCTAGCCTGGTGCTCTCTGGGAAAAAAGGCTTTGACAAAGTACAGGCTTGAAGAGCTGAGCCAAGTTGAATTATTAGGAAAAATAATGACAGCTTATTCCGAGCAATCATGGTAGACTTAGAAAGCTGATGAAAGTTTTAAAACAGGCTTGCAAACAGCGTGTATCTGAGTCGCTTCATCAGAACTACATCAGGATTCAGGATTTTTGACACAAATATAGGTATATGCAGAATAGCACTTGCAGTGAAATCAGTGAAATTGTGCATTAGATAAAAGGACTATAAAAATAAAATAAGAGAAAATAGTAGAAAATTAATGAGGACATACATTAGATTAGTTTAAAGTATAAGTATATAAAAAATTGTGCAAATGTATTTCAATGTGCAAAAGGCAAGTAGAAAATGTAATAAGGTAAAAAGTTTCATCATTGAAAGCTTCGTAACAGTCAGAGGAAAATTAGCTTTCAGGAAAGTTTCTTTCCTGAAAAAAAAGAGTTTGGGAAGGAATTGAGATAAATACACAGTGGATAACAGGTTTCTCAGATGTCCTGCAGCATTAAGCAAACATAACTACACACAGCTAGTATATGTTGTTATACTTTAATCAATGAGCAAATTGTAATAAATAACCACATTTTTGTATTTTTTAATTACTGTGGTGTAAAAGGAACAAAACCTTTTAGAATGAACTATTAATAACATTAAGTAATTAACATTTGGAAATGTGGCCCAATCACCCCATCCTGTCACTGATTGCTTTCCTATTACAGCCTGCGGTATACTGTATCATTTCTTACTTTCTCTCTTCCTCATCTTTATTTTAATCTTATTAGCTCAGTTCTACAGCACTTCCAGTAACCTTCTTTAGCTCATTCTGTGCCTTCATCCCTCATTACAGCTCTCCATTCTCTGTTCTCTCTGTCTTGGATGTTGTCTTCTTCCACACTCTCTCCCCCTTCTTTGTTTGGATGAGGCTTCCTTGTCATGACCCTATCAGGGCTCTAACAATAACAGGCTTTCAGATACATTAAACAGCACAGTAAATGCAAGATCTCACTGCAGGCGTCTGCATGGACGGTTATGAGTTGGGTGTTACTAAACAGGAAGTTAAAAACAGATAAGGCTTCCATGCCGTCTCTCCCTCCCTCAATTCCCTCAAAGGCATATGCAAAAAAAAGAAACGTATAGAGAAAGCACGGTAATCTCTTCCTGCAGTTTAGCCATGTCATGTATTCATCTGGACAGCGAGCCACTACTGTGGGAAAGAATGCAATAAACGTACGTAAGCTGAAATCAAAAGCAAAACACGGCAACGCTTTAAAGCCTATTAGGTTATTAAATACAGGAAATTGACAGAAAGGCAGACCTTTGGAGGCCCTGACAGCTATGAAGATCAAGCCTGGCTATCAGCTCGTTAAAATGTGTGTGCGTGTCTCTTTTCCTTGCAAGAAAATGTAGAACAAACAGCTCTAAGATATAATCCAGAACTGTTCACCAGATTTCAGAAAGCACTGCATGGGAATGAGAAACAAAGAAATAAACAGAGGCACGAGTGAGAACAAGTTATGAAAATTTTCCCATTTGCATATGTTCATATAAGGTTCCACTTCCTCTTTCCAGGAATAAATATTTATGAACTGAAGATATCTAGAGTAATGTTCAGGCATCAAATAGGTACTTACACACACACACACACACACACACACACACACACAGCGACACACACAGCGACACAAAATCAATGGAATAATCATGGTGAGTCAGAGCGATGGTGTGTGACTGAGAAAGGACAACATCGCTCTCTGTATTGTGGCACCAGTAGCAGAGTGACACGAGTAGACAGAAGTCCTACTCTGCCCCCTGCCAACACCCAACCTGCAGCACACACACGCATGCACGCACAAACACACAACAATAGCTCATGCAACTACAAAGTCACACAAACTATCACAGCTGTTAAACTGTCATTCTGCTTTACCAGAGACAAGTGGCACTTTCTAAAGTGTGATTGTCAAGAGCTGGGAGCAGAGTGCACACACACACACACACACACACACACACACACACACAAAAAAAAAAACCCTGACATGTGATCACTCCAGAAACATATTGTCAAGTATAAAAGAGTTTTGAATTCAAGCACTAACAATACTTCACCTTCCAATGTTTAAACAAATGCATTTGTTCTTCAATAATATCAGTAGGTTTTTTTTGTAGAAATTACTGACTGGCATTGTTTTTGTCCTTTTTTTCTCATAATGGAAATTACAACAGAAGGACCACAAGAGGGGTGAAATCCATGCAAACTGATTGTTAAGCAGGAAGACTGAACTTAAGACACAATATTATGTTGCAATCAGGAAGTCATGGATTAATCAAAGATAAAACACCTCCACAGAAACATTTTTATGTTCATGGTTTACAGTTATTTAATCACACAAGTAAGCCTTAATGTAGATAGCAGGAAATGAAACTCTGATGTGTCGTTTCATGTTCATCTTTAGTGAACAGCAAGAGCATACAAACTTTTGGCCTTGCTGTTTTTATTCATTTGGAGAGGTCTATAATGCAGCTGTGTGCAGGTTTTTTGAGATCTCAGAAACCAAGATAAATCGATATATTTCCTCCCAGAAAGTGAAAAAGCAAACAATATAATTCAAGTGAAAAACGAATTCTCTGTTGATTGAACTGACTGACATAAATATACACCCCCCTTAACTAACACTTTGTAAGAACACCTTCTACGTGAAATACAGCATTTTGAGTAAAATCTATACTTTTTAGATTTAGGTCAGAGCTATGACTGGGCCAAACACTGTCTTTTAAAGGGATTATTTTGGTTGGATTTTGTGTATTTTTTTTCTAACATAGGCGTGTATGGAATTTGTTGTTATCCACGAGTTCCTCTATCCTTGAACAGAAGCTAAGTCTCAGAAAACGAAGCAGCCCCACAGCATAATGCTGCCACCACCATACTTTACCTTGAATATGGAGGTCTTTAGGTGTCTTTTTGTTCCACTATGTATTGCCTTTTTGGTCTTACTTAGCACTTGTTGTTCTAATTAATGTGAATAACTTGTTTCACCACATGGTTTTTGTTGTGGTTTAAGCGGGCATGGCTTCAATTTTGCCATCTTATCCCATAGCTCGGATACATAAAAACAGCTTAAAGTGCACTGAGGAACAACTAAAAAGATTAATCGGTATTTTTCAATATATCCACGCAGCCCATTTAATGTTTATACCTGGTTATCTATTGATATTTTGTCGTTTATCACATAGTAAATGTGGAAAAAGATATAAATGATATTAAATAATTGTTTACAATACAGAAGCATGCAATTTTAACAGGGGTGTGTATACTTTTTATAGCTTCTGTGTACATAATATTATAGTTGTCGACAGTTCTTAAGTAGCTTTTTCGCATATTTATACTCTAGACTTTTACTTTACCTTCACTACATTTCAAAGTCAAATATGCTACTTTTTCTCAACTACATTTTGCGAGATCAGTCGTTCCTTTTTATTAATGAGTGGATGAAAACTCAACTGGTCAATCACACAGCAATCCACCAATCAGAGTAAAGCACATAGTCTGGTTTTAACTTGTTTTAATTGACGCTTGGTGGTATCTACTTAGCACGAACATACAGTTCAGCACCAGTTCAACAGCAAGCAGAACATTTTGAGAAGAATAAACGATGGAAGAAACTCCTGACTCGAACTTGCCACAACAGCCGTGGCCTCATTTGCGCACATTTTTTGAAGTAGTTGAAAAGAAGGCTTTGGGCTTATGATTATTTCAATAGATAGCAATAGATTGGTGTGCTATGAATAACATCAGTTTTTTCACATAAACTGAGTTGCTTAAGTAAAATTGATAATACACATTATAGCTGTAATAAATTATAGTACTTTGAATACTTAAGTAAATTTGAAGCGAATACTTTTGTACTTTCAATTAAGTAAAAGTTTAAAGGGAGCACTTTTACTTTAACTGGGGTAATTTTTTACTTACTGTATCTGTACTTTTACATGGTACACATACTTCATCCACCACTGGATTATTCCAAAAAAATATTATTGGGTATGTACGTGTATCTTTTTTTAATGACACAGTGTAGAGTGCCAGAGCTGAATATTTTTGGTGCAGACCAAAAGATTTCCATCACATTTAGTGTCACCATATCCAGTTACTAAGAATTAGATGAGTATTAAAAAAAGACTTACTTCAGGAATCATCTACCGGCACTAATTAGTCATCGATCAGTTCTTAAACTTTCTGAGATCTGCTATTTTCAGTGCTTTGGGCAATACATAATACTTTATAAATGGCCGTGATGTAAACTCATTCACTGTTCAAGGTAACAGTGCAAGCCATTGAACTGGAAAGAACTGACAAATAGAGCAAGTGCTGATATAAATACCTTAATAACACATAAATCAGGCCACTAAGCTTAAGTCTATATCCAAGTTCACTCACAAAACATTAATCTGCCAGCTTTATGCGTTCTCCAACCAAGGACACTGAGACGGAAATCAATCTGCTCTTATTATCCGTTTTCTGCTTACAGAATCAACATTCAATTACAATCTAACAGAAGCTGTTCAGTAAGAGTACTGTATATTGCTCAAGGGCAGAAGGACAATATTTCCTAAGCAGATCTTAACAATGGATCCTGGTTCTGAATTTGATTCCATCTGCCTGAGTGTACTGGGATTGCACACATCTGAACATGAACATGAACTGAACATACACACAGACCTTTAATGGATCTCCTAGGAGCTCAAACAAACGCTTCTGCCTCTGCCTAGAAATGCTGCAGCTGCACCCTTGACAACTAAGAAGCAATACTGCCTCGTGTGTCTTCTGAGATGGGCAGGGTTCTTTGGCTTTTGCTGGGCATTAGTCATACTTTGGATCTAAAAGATGTAGATCCAAAATCCAGGCTTTTTTGGACAAGTCACATGAAACCTCCCCCCGAAAGCTCCTGTGTCTGTGCCTGTCACTGACATCATCATCCTCTTTGCCATCTGTCAGTTAGCCAGAGCTGCTTCTAGTCCGTGTGTCTCAGACAGACACTGCCAGCTGAGTGAAGACCAAACTTTCTCAGTGGGAGGCAGGAATAAAACTCTCATGTTCCCTTCTTCACAATATGCTCATGCAGGTAATTTAAAAGAGGCAATCAAACTGCTCTTGTTTTTTTGTAAATGTTTACAAATGTTTGCCAAGGCGACTTCCTTTTTTCTGAAAGCTGTGTTCACCACAGCTGTATGCAGAACAGAGAAAATGGGAAAGTTCTGCAGAGCAAAACATAAACCACAAGTCTTACATCAGGATGTTGCCATCATATGAACAATAATTAATTTCAAGCACACGCAATAGCCCAGCGTTTAGTTGATCTAAAAATAGATTGAACCAAGTTATATGCATTTTTTTTAAAAAAACAATAATTTATTTATAAACCCCATTGTAGAGTCAGTGTGGTCTTTTCCAATGTGAACTGCAGTTTCTGTCACACAACTAAACATTTTCATACTCACAAACATCACCAGACCTTCTGAAACTGTTCATTTCCAATTTAATTGCAAATGTATTCAATTTTTTTCTTGACCATCCAAATAGTTCATAATTTTGGTTCATGACAATATTTGTAATAATAATGCAATTATTATCATCCCCCTCCTAGAATGTGCAACATTTCATTTCTTGCCTGTTTTTATTTTAATGGGTAAACAAGCCATTACTTGTCAGTACACTGAGCACTATAAAATGGTTAATTGCTTAACTGACGTAAAATCTCTGATTGACAATCAATTATGCGCCAACCTTTTTTGCTTATTACAACCAATATAAGGGTTTATTGTATTCGGTCTGAGATTAACATTAGACATGTTATAATGCACACAAATGCTTGTACAGTAAAGTATACATACATACATACATACATGCAGGACAGAAGAAGTAATCATGTTTACATAGCTATAATTAAATTCATGGTATGGATTAACTAACAGCATAAACCAAATCTCTGGGTCAGGAATGTCTCTTGATCATTTCTTCCTCATACCTCATGTATTTTCTGTTTATACAGATTGTATAGTCTAAATGCTGTGTTTAAGTCTAGAACCCATTGTACATACATTCAGGAGTTTCATTTCAGTTACTGTTTGGAGACCAGGCACATGATTTGATTGGTCTATTTCATTTGATGGTTATTAAATAGTTTTGATTGATGTGTAATTTACTTGTTTAGACTAAACTACAAATCAAAATACTAATTCTAAATGAATGTTGGTGACATGGTTGGTAGCTAAAGATCACCATGTCACAAATTGTCAGATGTACTGTAATGTGTAGATGCCTCTTTAGATAATCTTACTGATAAAGCTACTTGATGATATCCGCCTTATTAAAGATTACATATAAATATCCAGGTTCTACTGTTAATAATAGTGAATGCACCACTGGTTCCCAGTCAATTTTTGATTTACGTTTTGTCACATTTTAAAGTTTTTGTGTTGTTCTATGGTGTGCGTAATGTATATTGCAACCCGTTATGTAAACCTAACTGTCTAAATATTCCAACAGTGAAAAAACAAATATTTCGTTATCAGTAAAGCTTCATCCTACATCCTGTGGTTACTAACATAAACATTTATACGATGTACGATAAGGGTGGGCTAAAATTACAGGATACGCACTAGATTGGACAATGGTCAGATTTATGATACAACTTTCCACACCTTACGCTCTCAGGAAAACATTTAACGATACCTTTCCCTGTTCACCTCTGTACATTTGTCATGTATTTTTCCTCCAAAAACGGTTTTTCACCATCACATTCATATGTATTTTTGGGGAAGTCTATTCCATGTTCAATACCTCTTTACTGTTATAATAACCTCCACTCTGCTAAAAAGGATTTCCAATACATTTTGGAGTGTGACTGAGGATCTGTGCTCATACAACCACAAGTTAATGTTATGTGATATCAGGAGAGGAAGTGTGCAGCCAGTGTTTCAGTTAATTGCAAATGTGTTCAGTGGGATTGAGTTAAGGGCTGTGTTTACCTACTCCAACCTTAGCAACTCATGCCTTCATGGAGCTCGTCATTCTTGTTCAGATTTGAGTTTCTCAGTTCCACCTTAGGCTCATACCTGTGATAGGTTAGGAGTCTAAAAACTTACAGCCAAACAGTATATATATATTTTTTTTTTTCATATTTCACAGCTGTATGCATGGCTACAAAGAGTTTTTTTTATCAAAAACACGATCTTATCACATGCACCAGGATGTCAGTGGTGTAAGTATGGAAACTGTCATTCTCCTAGTCATTGGCGCACGAGCTGCGGCTTGCAAACGGGCTTTATGTTTATTGACGGTACACTGTTGCGCTTTGGGATCGGGTCCCAGGTGAGGCTCTTGTTTCCACACCTACCTTAATGATGCTGCTCCTGCGTGGCGCTGTCGAAGCCTTCACGCTCTCCAGCTGCAGCGGGCTCTCAGCGTCAGGCAGCAGTAGCACTCCGCTCCGGCGCGCGCCCCGCCGCGCGCCCGCGGGGATCGAATCCGCGGCTTCTTCTCCATCGCAATCTCGCTCCGACATCGTGGCTCAAATTACACACATAAACCAGCCTCTTCTTTTTTTTTTTGTCTTCTTTGCTGAAAGAGAGTCGGTGCGTTTCAGACCTGCGTCCTCCCACGAGCAGCGCGTGGAGTTGTTAAGCGAACTTGAGCGATCCCCACTGCGCGCGTGCCAGCTCGACTCTTGTCCCTGATTAAAACGCGCTATCTGAGATGGCCGGCTGCAATTACTTCAATTTCCTGAATCCTGCAATGATGCCGTCCACTTGTAGCTCGCGTTTGCTGTCTGTATATATACATATATTTATATCTAAAAACATATATACATATTTATATATATTTATATAAATATATATAAACACTCCGTGCGAAATGGGCGCGCGCATGCAGTCCTGGAGTCTATGCCATGCAGCATATGCAACAAGTTTCTTCTCTATTCAATTAACCCCGAATAATAATAATACATAAATAATAATCTGATGATAATTTGATGATCTGCAGAAGCAACTCGTCAGCAGGGAAACTAAAAATAAGTAAACCAAATCAAAAGCACGAGCCCTTATAAAAAAAAATACCTGATACAAGATTCTATGCCCGAGCAGGACTATCCATTGCATATCCAAATACACAACCCATTATTGCATTCAGTTCAGATGGTGTTAGGCTTCCCTTGCGCTCAGGTTGGGTCAGAAGCCATGTCAGGTCAGCTTGCGTTCAGGGGAAAACAGCCCGATGTTCGTTCATGCACAAGCACAGATGTGTGCAATACCCACGCCGCGGCCGCGATTCACTAGGAAATAAAGGGAACAGGACGCACCGAGAGAGTGGCTCCGCCCCTTCATACGTGATTGAGGCTCGTCTCTGACCAATCAAACGCGACTCCACGGAGGGTCTCTCGTAGCAAAGCTTCCAGACTGGCTCTCCAAGGGGCGGGGCAGTCAGGATAATGGGGATCTTTTTTGCCGAAAAAAAAAAACCTCCCAAGCTGTGGTAAGGAAAGTTTCAAAAATACAAAAGGTCACTATGAATCCCAGAGATTGACTGATGGTGTGTGTGATCAAAGAACATATTCTGATCTCTCATTTCAGTAGGTTTATCAAATCAATATGATTCCTGCAAAAAAAAATTGTTTTGCCACTAACCAGTTCTAGTTGCTCTAGTTAATCTACTTATACCAAAGCACTTCTGAGGTTCTGGTTATGGAGGCATTGATTCATTTTCCATAATAGCATCTTATACAACAGCAAATTCTAAGGAACTTAAAAAGTGTAAACACAAGTGTTTACTTTTTCGGCGGATGCACTTATTTAAAGCAACTTACATTTGTCTTATTTATATAATTGAGCAGCTATGGGATTAAGGGTCTTGCTTGGGGGGCCAGGAGTGGCAGCTCGGTGTGCCTGGGAACGACCTTCTGACCTTAACCACTAAGCTATGACCTACCACTTCCCACCTCCTTTTCTGTGTAACATGCACATTGCAGCACAATTCTTTCTTCACATATCCTATCTTGTTAGGAGGCTGGGGTTAAAGTGCAAGATCAGCCATGATACAGCACCCCTGGAAACCAGAAAGGGTTAAGGGCCTTTCTCAAGGGCCCAACAGTGACACCGTGCTGGTGCAAAAGGTTAAAACACCAACCTCCCGATCAATAATCTTGAGCCTTAACCAATGAGCCACCACATCCCTAGATTTGTTTTATAGTTGACAGTCTACAGATCGTGGTTATCTATACATATACACAGTATCTGTACATACTGGATTGTGAGTATGCTGAAATATGTTATTAATAAATTTCAAATGAATTAATTCATATTTTTAATTAATTAATATTAAGCTGTTGTTGTTTTTATGCTGATGTCCTTGTTTAAACAATGAAGTCAATGTCCTATTTTCACCTTGTGAATATTAAATGTACCGAACTAAAAATAATAAATGAAAATGGTTTGGTTTTATTGAACAAAGTCATGTAGGAATAATATGAAATAATTGATATATTGAAGCATTTATAGATACAGATCTCTGTGGTATCATCAGGAAAATAAACACTTAATGCTAAGCTTATATAAGATCATGACGGCCTCTCACCATTCTTCTGAGTATTATTTTTCAACAATATATAAATATATAATATGTCCCATTGTGTTTTATTAGTTATTTATTAAACAAAAGGAAGCTGTATTTATACCAGATGCCAGTCATTTATACAGCATTGTTATAAAGTGTAAAGAAAATATATACTAAAAGATCTCAGCTCCATTAATGAAACATATTAAGATAGACAGATGCTGCATGGCGTTTATTTTAGAAACGGTTTCAGAAGCTCATGCAAAATCTTTGCATTGCATAATTTCACAATATAGGTGTAAAATAAGCAGAGAAAACATGAAAATACGATGTTATCTGAGAACACAAAGTTGCTATCCGAGAGTATTTAGCATGTTCTTCTGATTCACTGGTGTACATGGTTATGAAAGTGTGATCTTAAGTGACAACACAAATCTTGCAATCGGACCATGAACCCAGAACTTATTTCAGTATTCTCTTTGTGTCTGTAAAGCAGTATTGGTGTATTTTTATAGACTAAGTCATACAGTGGCGCTTTTGTTTGTGTATAAGAACATAATATGTAAATGATCATGCTTAAAAAATATATATTTTCATAATATATCAAGCAGGAAAACTTTTGAAAAATCTCAAAAAAAGAACACTGGGACGGGACTGTGGAATGTAGATCGAACTCAAGGGCTATTAGCGAGGGTCTTAGAAGTCTCACACCTTTCTGAGGCTCCACTCACATCTGACTGCAACTGTTAGCTGTTATAGTGTGTGTGTGTGTGTGTGTGTGTGTGTGTGTGTGTGTGTGTGTGTGTGTGTGTGTGTGTGTGTGTAAGACACCTAATAATCTTAGATTATTTCTTTACCTGTATATATGTAGGAAAACGTTATGTGTTATATGGTCATTATCTTGAATCCTGCAGGTCATGAACATTTGATTTGCTCAGTTCTGATAAACTGAGTATGACCTTAAACAAGGAAGGAGTTCTGAATACCTGATATGAAAGTCTGTTTTGGATTGTGCCTGCCAAATGTGAAGTCTGGGTGTAAAGTGATGCATGCTTTTTAAAAGCTTAAGTGACAGAGAGGTATGAAATATGATCAGAACATAACAGATACAGGCCTGAACTTTCCACCAGCTCTAGTTTGGCTACACACACACACACACACACACACACACACACACACACACACACACACACACACACACACAAACGTGCAACTTAGAGTCCTTTTTTTTGTAAACCAACCTAAGAAGTGATGCAAGCACATTCCTAAAATGCATATGTATGGTGTACACTGTATTTTTTTACATTTACATATGCGCCTTTTAGCAGACGCCCTTGTCCAGAGCGACGTACAAAAGTGCTTTGAGTCTCTATCAATAAATAAATCTACACTAGTACCCTACATTATAAACTTAGATAAATCAAACTCCTGATTTTACAAAGCAAACTTGGTAATTGTTAATTTAAGTGTTTCAGGAAGAGGTAGGTCTTCAATCGTTGCTTAAATATAGCCAGAGTCCTGGTCTTTTTGTGCCTGATGGATATCTAGTGCACACGTATTGCTATTGTTTTCTTGTTTACAGGCAAGACCAGGTGTGGATTGTGCAGATAACGAATTATCTGATGTTTTTGAGCGTTTTCTTTTCTTTTTATAATTCATAGTCAACTTTTAAATAACTGTGCCACAATCTATAACATAGTTAGGCTCACAGGGTATAAAAACATATTGCATGCCTTATTGTAAGGATCAGGCTTATAGATAACAAACCTTGATTTTACATACCATATTTTATCTTCAGATGATATTCTTGGGCAATTTACAACAGTGACCTCAGATGGGCTACATGTGCTATTACTGAGATAATGTCTGGCTATGAATCCGACCTTTTATTCTCAAAAGCAGTTGATATCATAGTATATGTTATATATAGTTGTATCAATGACCTTGGTTACTTTTCCATAGACTCCTTCTTTACAAAAGCTTTTCTAGAATCAGCTCAGAGAAACTGGGAATGTTGGTATATATGCATTTCAAAGAAGTGCTTGTACAAAACACTTTACAAAATTTCCATGGCCTGTGTGATTTTTTTTTTAAATTTATACATCAAGAAACTGAGCTGGAGTGTTTTGTATAAACTTCACCATGTTCATCCACTTCTTGAAGCTTAACTGAGAGGTGTGGGAGAGGTGTCAAATGTGTTTCAGGGGCCTTGTTGTTTTTAAGCTGTCTATCCGAGGCTCCTCTTATCCCCCTCCCTCATGTGCTGTTTTGGTAAAAAAAAACAGAGACTTGTGCAGGTGCAAGGCCCCATACATCCTCACAGTTTCCTGTGTTGAACACGTTTTAAAGCTACAGTTCCAAACTAATAGATGTGTTTTTAATAAAATGGTACTACACTATAAACGCCACTCGCACATTTTGAATCTATTGATCATCAGTGTGAAATGAACATCGTCATGATTTTCGTACATATATTTCATTTTTTTTGGGTCGTTTTAAATTTTTCGTGTTATTATAGAGCTAGCAATCTTTATAACACTCAATTGTGGTGTGGATTCATTAATATACCTCCGATATGGACTACATTTTCATTAAGTAACCACAGCAGTCATTAATTCACCACACTACACTACAAATGTGTCATATTAAGTACAATGGCAAACACACACACACACACACACACACACACACACACACAGCCGAGGGTGATTTATTTAGAAATAGAGGCTAGTATGTGGTACAACAATTTTGTACAATGTTACCCTGTCACAGTTTTTTAGAGGGGACAAAAATCTGCTGGGTTCCTTCAAGGTATTTCACACATACACACACACACACACACACGGTGGAGGATGAGTGTTGAGGACAGACCGGTCTCAGTAATGTGCAGAGATTTTCGAGAGCAGGTGTGAGTGCCTCCATGTCGCACTGACCTCATGGCAATGGATATGGAGCTGAAATAAAAGTTTCTAGCAATTTTCTGCTACACAACAATGATGGAACTTAATCCAAACTATAAATCCAAATGTGAATGGAATGTCAGGCCATTACAGGGCACCATGCCACACACACACACACACACACACACACACACACACACACACACACACAAAATCACTAACAAACACTGGGAACTTTAGAGTCATCAATCTACCTATTGCCATGATTTGGAAGGTGAAAAGACTTTGGAGAACCCAGAGGAAACCTACACAGACACAAGGAGCACATGCACAAAAACTCAGGCAACCAGAGTTAAGGATTGAAATGGGGAACCGTGCAGTTGCAATGCTACCAAGGGTTATGCTACCCAAATATTTATGCAACAATAGCCTTAAAGTCTTACTAGACATAAACATACACTTATTTCCCTTTCGCAGTATGGCTAACTGCTCACTGACTACACATTGAACCTTAAACATGATTACAGCTGTGCTCTAACAGTCCTGTCAGCACATTCAGGAAATGTTGGTGGGCTGACCTGAGTCATGTATTACAGGAGAAAGCAGAAATAAATTGCGTCAAAAATAAAAAAAACCCCGAAACTAGAACTGCGAAGTGGTGTGTAATTGTGATATACACCAATTAGGCAAAACATTCTAACGTTATGACTGGTGAAGTGAATAACACTGATTATCTCTTCATCATAGCACCTGTTAGTGAGTATATGAGAATATATAGATATATTAGGCAGCAAGTGAACATTTTGTCCTCAAAATTGACGTGAAAAATTGAAGCAGAAAAAATGGGAAAGCATAAGGATTTAAGTGAGTTTGAAAAGGGCCAAATTGTGATGTCTAGACGACTGGGTCAGAGCATCTCCAAAACAGCTCTTGTGGGATGTTCCTGTTATGCAGGGGTCAGTATCTATCAAAAATGCTCCAAGGCAGGAACAGTGGTGAACCGGCGACAGGGTCATGGGCCAAAGCTAATTGATTCACATGGAAAGCAAAGGCTAGACTGTGTGGTCCGATCGAACAGATGAGCTACTGTAGCTCAAAATGCTGAAAAAGTTAATGCTGTTAATGCTCGATGGGTCAGAACTGTTTTGGCAGCAAAAAGGGGACCAACACAATATTAGTCAGGTGGTCATAATGTTATGCCTTATTGGTGTTTCTGAGCTGAAAAATAAACACAATGTAAATCCTTATTAATTTATATTATCGTTATTAAAACAGATGTATTTTGGAATTGTGCTCAATTTAATATCAAAGAGCGCTATAAAATTATGTTTTATAAAAGTTTAAAAAAAGGTTTTACAAATAGACATTGCCTCAAAGCCGCTTTACAAAAAAATTTATAAAAAAACGGTAATAACCTAATGTATGTTAGTTCCTTGTATTTGTAAGTTTGTCCCTAATGAGCAAGCCAGTGTTACCTGTGAAAAGAGAAAATTCCTAAAATGGTGTGGGGAAGAAACCTTGATAAGACCCAGATTTAAAACCTATTCTCATCTGGGTTGCACGGAATGACCATTCATTACAGTTAATCATTGGGAAGGTGTGCAGTGATCGGTGATTAAATGCAATATCTGTAGTCCTGAGCCACTGCTATTTCCATTAAAATATATTTCAATTGTTTCATTATACCAATACAAATGGCTGAGTTTACTGGCTGCACTAAAATGTGCCTTGTATACTTACACAAACAATACAAATATATCAGCATTGTCGAGTTTATGATTATACTGTATGTGTTTTGGCTCTTGGATAACATTGTTCTTTTTTAGTATAACCACAAGATGGTGCTCCTTCTCCAGAATTACAAGCTTCTAATCATTTTCAAGTCTGTATGGAAATTTTGAGAGGATTACTATCAAGGTTACTCCACTAGTATGATGATAGACATCTGTGAAACTGAATGAAACTGTTTTCTAGAAAATAATTAGCCTTGTTGTGTTGTGTTGAATTTAGATTCTACTCAAGCTGCTGGATGTCCTTCCTCAGGACCCTGGGGTGTGGCTACAGAATTACATTGTTTTCCTGTTAGTGGATTAGATGTGTTTTTGAGATTTGGCTTTACAGAAACTTGCAAATACATACCATGTCGTCTTGAGGGTATGGAAGTAAGTAAGCTGAAAACCCCTTAATTGTCCAGCCTGAAAAATAAAAGCAAAATAAGATTAGCAAATGGCTCATATCCACAAAAAAAACAACAGGAAACGTGACACAAAGATGTTTTGGAAGGATGAATTTGGAAACAAAGTAGAGGTGGAAACAACACTCTTATCAGCATTTCTCAATCTGACATGTGTGCAGCAGATCTTTAATAATCATTCATGAACTGAGCCATAAAATCCCTTTTTACATAGAATGCTTGCCTGTGGCAGGTCATGGTGATTTTTATTTGTTCTGTGCCATGTAGAACCCAGCAGGTGGCCATTGTTTGTGACTGTCTGGTTGACAGGTGAAACAGAAACAAGTTTTTCCATCAACTCAATGTTTTCCTCCTTTTCCTTCCACACTGGCCCACTCTGGGCCTGACTCACCCACTAGAATGTATTAATAGATTCATACCATCTTGCTGGGAGGTGGGTTGAGGGTAAACTATGACTTTTTGCTCATAATCCACATTTCCCTCTATACTGAGGCCTCTTTCCTTCCTTTTCTCCTGTTCAGTTTGTTATTGCTTAAGTCTCAAGTAGGCACGGCTTCAATACTACAACAATATAACCTTTGATAAAGAAAAACTAAGCAGTCATGGTTACTAAAAATATTAAAAAAAAAACTACTTCTTCATACCATTAGCAAATAGAAATGTCAAATCCTGTTTGTTCTTTGTACTTTGTGCTGTTTCCACCTAAAGAAATATGTTAACTATGTAAGTTGTAACTGTGTAAGATGAGGGGGAGGGGTTGGCTGGTATAGGGGGTCATCCTTGATGACCCATATGTTGTTTTAAGCATCAGCCTGGAAATGGCCCCATAGCCTCATGATGAACTTTTAACAACGAGCACAAACATTCCAGCAACTCACACAAACTCACCCAAAAACACAAGAATCTATGAGAGTTACTAAATACCAGCTACTTTATCATTAATGTCTAGAAATTAGAATGTCATAAAGAGAGAGAGAGAGAGAGAGAGAGAGAGAGAGAGAGAGAGAGAGAGAGAGAGAGA
>MU551633.1:10181655-10278103 GCA_024362625.1 Silurus asotus | reverse complement strand
GAGAGAGAGAGAGAGAGAGAGAGAGAGAGAAGAGAGTGAGGCAAAAAGAAATAGAGCGAGGGGAGGGGACTCAATTTAGATAATGTACTACAAAATACACATGTGCTTCTAAATACTAATGATGGCAGCTTCTTTGCCTGCTGTAATAACCTCCATGCTTTTAGGAAAGTTTCCCATACATTTTGATGGCAAGGATTTAATTTCAATTCAATTCATTTTTATTTGTATAGCACTTTTAATAATGGACATTGTCTCAAAGCAGCTTTACACAGATAATGTGGAAATAAAGAATTTATAAGATTATTCTTCATACGTGTAAGTTTGTCCCTAATGAGCAAGTTGGTAGGGATTGTGGCAAGAAAAAAGTACCAGAGATGGCAAAAGGAAGAAATCTTGAGAGGAACCAGACTCAAGAGGGAACACATCATCATCTGGGTGGCACAGAATGTTCAGTGGAATAACAAATGGATTAGTGCTAATTTAGTCCAAGTGTATTAGAAAGATTGGGTACTGATTTTAAGAATGGAGGCCTGTAGTTTCATATGTGTTTAAATAAACACCAAAGGTGTTCATAGGGGCTGAAGTCAGTCAGGGCTTTGTGCCAGAGGGCAGTGATAGCAAAATGCTACATCATACAAAGACATTTTATATACTTGTGTGCTTCCAAATTAGAGCAATGGTCAGGTGTCAACAAACCTTTGGCCATATAATGTGTTTAAGAACATTACACTGAATTAGTTATTGTATAAGTAGCATAAACTGGTTGTTTTTTACTTAAATACATTCCATTCAATACAGGGTTATGACTAATAGACTTTTTAATACCATTGTTGTGCTGACACAGCTATGGAAACCATCAATATTTTACATAAACTCAGTGTAACAGAGCACTGCATCACAGTCAGGTATCTCTTGCAGTAAGAATGAATAACATTACTATAACAAGAAACCCAATTAACACAATTCTCCTTTTACTGCAGCCACAGCTGCACAACCTGCATAGTTCATCTCTAGCAAAACAATGTCTAATTGGGGTTTTTTAATGTACCACATTATTTAAGTTCCCCAACCATTAAAACTCCAGTGATTATGATTTTCCTGGCAAATTTGTGGAGACTCAACAGGAAAGCAAACACCAGTATGAACTAATTCTCGGAAAAGCTTAAGAATTGGATCTCTTGAAGATTCCATTTTGAAAATGGTCTTGTAAGTATGTAGGTGAAAAAATCTATTTCTTCTCCTCTGTCAGCAAATGTGAAATGAAAAAAAAAGGTTGCACTTTCTGACCATTAAATCATGGGATGTGAAAATGCTCAAGTTATTGTACACCTGCTAGATAGCTGCAAAATCTGTGAAATCTGATATGTAAAAGTAACAGATACAGGTGCCTGACAGTGCAACATCTGGTAATTGAAATAGGATTGGACTGAAACTCTAAAATAAGAGAGAAAAGCTATGAAATGAAGAGAATAGAATATTAGGAATAATTTAATACATGTTCGTGTATATAATATATCAAAATGTAAGTCAGTGATTCTAATGAGTATGCTGAGTGTTTGGACCAGCAGAGAAGGGTCTTGATGGTCCACCACTGTATATATGTAATGATTAACTTGATAAAACTATTAAATCATACACACACACACACACACATACATACATACATACATACATACATACATACATACACATACACACACACACACACACACACACACACACATACATACACGCACACACACACACACACACACACACACACACACATACACGCACACACACACACACACACACACACACACACACACATATATATATATATATATATATATATATATATATATCCACATTGCATCCTGGGCTGAGATAAGCTAACTAGCTTCGGTGTTGGCCGACCTCTCCTCATGATGTCTATCTTTTCTTGAAAATTTCTTTTTTTAAGTATGTCTGAGAATAAATAAATGTATCTCTGTCAGCTATTGTGGTCATAAAAAAAAGTCTAACTCAGATGTATTAATGTGTGCAGATAGCTACAGATGTGTTTTATCAGTTGAACTTGACTGTAACAGTTTCCATCTGACCAACCAATCAGAGGATGGAAAAATGCTGATGCTATTCTGAGGAGAATATAAAATCTTATTGAATAAAGAAACAGACCCATTGATAATATAGTTTAAGGTACATTGGCCAGCACTACTGACTGTGAAGGCCCTGGGCAGATTAGATTGACATGGCAGCACATAGAAGCTGAAATCTTATTGGACAAAAATCTAACATCTACATACACGTACTGGAAGCAGTGCAGCCAAGAGAAACACTACGAAATAAATAAATACAATTTCAATTCAGGTTGTAAATGTAGGTCAGTGCGTCTGATAGTGTTTAGCAAACCATACTAGTAATATGATATGCACGTGATTGTGTTTAGTTATGTGCCTCACAATGTCCATGGAGAAAAATAGTTTTTCGTGACACTGCTCCGTGGTGCAAAAATATAAGGTTGGAGACCGCCGGACCAAGGGATTTGGACCATCATTACGCATGCGCATTTAGACAGCTCTCACCCCTGTCTCGTTCCCCGCCCTCTCATTTAGTTCCCTCCTCTGTCCAGCCACGAGTTTGGGGTTTTTGTTTTAACTGCCAGAGCGCTTTAGGTATGGAAGCCATTTCTTCCCCAAGCTCTGGAGCTCAAGTGAACAGCCAAATTGAATAACGGAGTGCAGCTTGATATAACTGATCCACACAACTCTACCTCTCCTCGCACTTTTCACCGGTTTACCTTTCTTTTCTGGAGCATTTTTTTTAAACCGTCTCCTTTTTTCACGGAGTCGAGAATGGAGAATTAGGCTCGTGCGCGCTCTTTTGCGCGTGCTCGGGAGTCGGTTCGGCTTTCCAGGTTCGGGTTCTGTAGTGCGCGCCGCCGCCGCCGCCGCGATGGGATGTGGACTGCGGAAACTTGAGGAGCCCGAAGATAGCAGTCCGGGCAAAATTTACTCCACCCTGAGAAGACCGCATGTGGAGACCAAAACCGACACCGTGTACGAGTACGTGCTGGTGGACTTCAGTCTAGAAGGTATAGAAGTTTGGCTCGTGACTTCTGATTTATGGTTATATGACTTGAGTGTGTAATGAAATCTGTTTCAGATGTGTACTTCTTCCAGTCCTAGAGACCCCACTGAAATTCTCCAACATGGGCATGGTACCATGAAGTTTCACATTTCTCATAGCAACAGGGTCGAGAATTGGTTCAGGAGGACCTTCATCATACACATTCCCTTGGTGACTTTTTACATGAAAACTTCATTGTTGAAAATTCCTCTTAACGTTCATCTATTGTAGATCCTGTACACACTTCTTAGGTTTGCTATTGTTTTTGTTGTTGTTCCACTGAACCCATACACACTTGATGTATCATATGTAAACATTATGGAAACATCTATTTGAAAAGTCTATGTTGAACACTCCACATTGCATGACTTTGTTTTGCCCCCAGCTCTGCGTCTACTTTAATGGAATCTCAGGAGCTTCTGTGAACGTTCACATGGAACATCAGAATCAGGTTTATTGTTCAAGTGTGTTGAGACACACAAGGAATTTGGTTTCAGCTGTTTGTTACTCTCAAAGTACAGACATAAATAAAACCTATACATTCAGCTTGGACTATACAAGACAAAAACAGACAAGACATCAAAATGAAGAACAAATGTGTTATGGTTGTTGGTGCCAGAAGTGCTGGCTTGAGTATTTTCGAAACTGCTGAGCTGTGTCTTGTGTGGGATTTTCACACACTTTGTGAGTGTGTTAAACAAAAAAATGGTGTAACAAAAAAACGTGATTGGAGGTCAGAGGAGAATTTCCAGATCTTCACATACAGGAAATCACTTGAATAAGCACTTTTTACAACCGTGTTGAGCAGAAAAGCATCTCACATCAAACCTTGAAGTGGATGGACACACACCCACAAAAGTTGGATGGGATGCCAGGTAATTTTTTCTTTCTTTGCTTCAGCTGTTTAGATGCGTGTGCTTATGATATCTTTAGATTCTCAGCATAGTCTGTTTCAATGTTTGTTGTTGTGTGCATGCTGAGATGCTTTTCTCCTCATAATGGTTTTAAAGACTGATTATTTGGATCTTGTTCTCTCATCAAGGAGGAGTTTACACCCACAGAACTGTCACTTACTCGCTGTTTTTAGTTTTTTGCACCATACTGGGTAAACTTCAGTGTCCGTTTGTGTAATTTCCTCAGATTCCAGTATGATGATTTTTTGTTTTTGTAGCCCATCCACCTCAATATTCGACCTACATTCTGAGATGCTTTTCTACTCGCCGCATTTGTAAAGAGTCATAGCTGAGTTATGATAAACTTCCTGGCAGCTCTGAACATTTTGGTCATTCTTCTCTGATCCCTCTCATTCCACAAGATGTTTCATCCTGCACACAGAAAGTTTTTGTTGTTTGGCATCATTCTGTGTGAATTGCTGTGAATTTCCATGTGTGAAAATTTCAACAGTTTCTGCTCACCCAGCCCATCTGGTACTAACAACCATGCCACGGTTAAGGTCACAGAGGTCACATATAATTGATGTGAGCTGTTCCTGAAGTTCTTGACCTTTTGTCTGTATGTTTACATGCATTTTGCTTCTGCCATATGATTGGATTACTAAATAACTGTATGGTGAGTGAATAGGGTGATGAACTTTCAGCCATCACATCACCATTATGGTTGATGTCTCAGTTCTTCAATTTTCTTATTAGTTGCTCCAAGCAGTTAGTGATTGTCCTCTCTCAATTTCAACTCCTTTCACCAAAGAAGTGCACACAAGCAGTGCAGTGTTTAAGCAAAGATAGTAGAGGAGACCATCATTTGTTCATCATTTGTTCAAGCAGTATACCAGATTGACCAAACTTAATGCAATTGAATTTGGAACTGCTTCACTGGATTTATGGTTATAGCTCATCAACTTAACTAGGATAATTTTACTAGGTAACATTGCATAAATTACTTATGATCTGTCAAACAATTACCTGTAAACCCAACATTTGAAAAAAGTAGCCAGCGATTATAATCTTCAAACTAGGAATTTTTAGTTTTTCTCTATTTATAGCCTGCGTTTTTCTGGAATGTCTGTAGAGTTTCATGAAGGTTACTACAGATGGACCATGATTACTTCTTGTTATAAACATTTCATAAAATCTACTAGATTGCTAAACAAAATTTCTCACATCAGACTGAAGAGGTATTCATTGAACCGAATGTCCTAGAGCTGAAATTCAACCCCATATTCTGTAGTGTAGAGTGTTTGAGAATCCTAGTGTTTTTGATCCCTTGATTGATTGATGAAGAAGATTCATTCAGGTACCACTCCTCATTCCAGAGCCACAGCTAAAGTGCACTTGATATCCTGAACAAGTAAATTTCAGAGAGAATAAACAAAATTGCACATGACTAAGGTTCTACAAGGAAAAAACTGCATCGTGCTCTTACATACTATTCAGCTGAAAGTATTTATTAATATTTGATGTTTAGTCTCTTCCTGTTTGCTTGTGAAGATGGAAATAGGCAGGATTGGCTGAGGATGAAGTCGATTGATGATTTGCTGCAAATGAGTGCTAAGCATTACTTCGAATGTATTTGAGAACCTGTGGAATGCAAGAGGATTTCTCAGATCTGCCTAACATCCACTTTAAATATCCCTGTGAAATCAGGCGGTTCTTTGAATGATTAAGTTTGGATAAACAACAGCCAGAACTCGCTGTGGCATCAATCTTGTATTTATTTGTGGTTTTAATGCTGCCTGATGTTTGAAAGCTATTATACACAATTGCAGGAATCTTCAACTTTTGGGCTGCCTTCACTGCTACCTTGAACTCCAGAGCCATCTGTTTAGAAACATAGCTGCCTCCAAATAAGTGAGGGGATTAGCACTGCATTCATGCGTTTCGAGAACGTTTACATTGACATTGCAGCAGATCCCAGACCATCCAGTCTCCTTTCTCTGGACAAGTTCAACCATTCAGCCAAAAGTGGCTAAAGATATTTCATAAACCTCATGATAAATGCCAAAGTTGAAACTGCTTGTAGAAGTTTGTAGATTATATGTTGTATATGGTATTTTTAGCCTTGGGCGGTTGAGCATATGGTGATGAACCAGCATGGGCCCAAACAAATCAGAACTTATTATGCAGCTGTAAATGGTCTCAAATGTTTTTTTTTCTCGTCGGTGCTCAAAAGGCAGTGTATAAATTTAGCAGTGTTTTCGTTAACATTTACATTTAATTGTTCTAACTGAACTTTTCCAGTATAGACCCCCAGTGTCTTTCAGTCAGTTTGATAGTATGTAGCAAATTAAGGAAAATGATGAACAGTACTTCATCTAACATCTAAAAATGTAACTGACTCGTGTGTCAAATTACTCTTAGGTACATTCAGTCGTCAGTTTTCCAGAAGCCCTTCCTTGTGGAACGCCAGATGTTGTGGTGTAATGGAGCTAACAGACAGATTCAAACTGACTGGCCTTAATCGTCTACTCGGTTATGCTGAGCAGCTGCAGCTTTGAGGATTAAGCAAACTCTGTTTGGATCAGAACTGTAGGCATGTTTGGTTTCCAATTTGATGCGATTCCAAATTTGGTCATTTGTCAATTCATACTCACTAACATGCTCTCAAACGTTCAGATCTCACACAGTTACTACGATCTTGGGAGGATAATATATGCTTACTCCAACATCTTTTTGAACTGTTGTTATGATAGGTTATAAGTATTCTGGGAAAAATACTGTCTGACCTCTTCTACATGCACAAGCTCCCTAATAGGAATGATTGGCTAGTGTTGATCTGATTGTTCTGAGGGAGGTCCACCACCAGTGATTCAAATGATAGTGTCAACATTTTTTTTTCTGTTGTGCCACTATGGAGCCCAGAATGGTGACTTTCTTTGTTATCAAAAGAACCTAGAACTGATGGAAGTAAATTGGGGTTTGACGCAATCTAATGATGAAAGCTAACATTGAGATTGGAATTCAGTTAATGGCTACCAACATGATTGCATTACCCAAGTCAAAGACTGTGAAATCGATGTGAAGATAAACTGCCATTCAGTATGGGAACATGTACAAAAGAATGAAATGAAATGTTAAGAGTTTAACTGTACTGATTACTGTAAAAAAAAAAAAGGTCAGACTAACAATGTCTATATCCTGAATTTCTGTGTTGCAAGCCCCATTCCCCCCCCCCCTCGTTTTTTTTTTTTTAAATAATATAAGTAAAAATGCATATACAAGTAATCTAGAGGTAGTTTTCTCTGGCTAGTGGTGAGCTGTTCCTCACCATGCATTTTAGATGCAGAAATTCTGAATCATTATTTGTGACCATAATGAGGAATCAGGTCAGGATATAAATACCTGGGCCTATTTTCTTTTTTCTTTTTTGGTTCTTTTCTTTTAACTAAGACAGAATAAATTATGTATTTTATTAATTTTTGTTTATTAATTATTTTTTCTTTTTTATAACACACCAGACAACCTGACTTTAGTAAAGCTAGACTGTGCTGATTAGGTGCCAATGGGTGACAAATTTAAGGGAAAAAAAGCAAGAGGTGGCTTAGAAAGGTGTTTGGATGCCAGTAAAATGCCAACGTAACATAGCAAAGGCACTAGGTGTTCCTTAATTTGTTGAGCGTGAGACTTAAACCCATGATCAGTGAGTTCATAGTTGGCTAATACAAACTAAACAGAAGCCTGGAACTTATTTTTACTTTGTGATTTAGAGTTTTTAAATATTTGGGTTTTTTTTTTTCTCCTCCTGTTGGAATGCTGGCCCACTTTGATAAAAATGTGTATTTCCATAATCATTCATGTAAACTTGCACCTACATTCCTCTGTTTATCCTTTTAATATATTTCACGTTTTTTTCTGGATTAGGAGCAACAGACAGAAACCTTTTTTTTTATTCCCTTACTGCAGCTTCTGTTTCGTCATTACGCCATGTCTGTCTCACCCTCCCAAATGCCCCTTTAATATACATAGTCTTTTTCCTCAAACTCTCTCTGCACCATAAAACCCCCAATAAATTCTTTCTCCCTTCTCTCTACCCCCTTCCTGCTTTTCTCCTCTCCACACAGACTGCCACCCTGCAGCCCCACAGTCTTCTGTCTTCACTCACTCTTTCTTCATGATTCTTTCTTTCCTCTCAGCCTCATTACTTCATTTTCTTTCATTCTTTAACGTCTACTTTTTTTCAGTTTTCCTATTTATTTCTTAATTTCTCATCCTCACTGCCTCCTTCTCGCTCTCCCTGTTGCTTGATGAGCAGAGAACAGAGGGCTCAGTGTGTGAGTTTAAATGGAGTTGGGGAGGGAGTGTGAGAGGGAGTTCTCTGGGGAATAAAAGCAAAACCCTCTCTGAGGTTGGTGTCGTTTCTGTTGCCCAGCGAATACAAACTCGCTTTCCTTTCTCTATAGGCTATCAGCTCTATGGCTCAGGTGGGAACTGGAGCACATGGCATGCAATGACCAGTCCTCATTTCTGATGAGTGTTAGCATGGGGACAAAGACGAAAGGGCGGTTTACTTTATATTACTTCATGCCTGTACCTGTCTGTTTTGGAATGTTTGTGAAAAAGTGAATGGCAATCCACTTTTGTGTGTGTGTATGTTGGAATGTTATGCGAGTGTATACAGGCTATGAACAGCAGCATGCTATGCGTGCTATGAACAGCAGCTCTTTTGTAGACAGAGGAAGTGTATTTTGGGGTTTAGTGTAGTAAAAAAGGCTTTCCTGCCGGAGCTTTGAGACCGATGTTTAAAACCTGGTATCGCATCATGTTTGTAAAATTTTTACTCATGATTAACTCACGACTCTCGCTTCTTTAAATCGACAGGTGAAAGTGTGTGCATGTGTAATGCTCTTCAATAGGCTACCCCCCCCATCCAGGGTGTATTCTTGCCTTCAGTTCAGTTTTACAGATAGCATGAGTAAACATTAAATAAATAAATAAAAATAATAATTATGACCAGTTTAATTGACAATACGTTACCACTGGAGGAAGAAGAGTTTTAAAATGTAATTGCTTGGAGTATGAACAATAATTTTGCCCTGATTTTCTAGCATTTAGGAACACCGTATCGTCAGCCAGATGGTAATAATTCAAATGTGTAAGATGGAGGGGGTGTCTTATCTAACACAATGATGTTAGTCTTCCTCAACACTCTTTCTTTATATATTCTTTCTTCGCCTCTACGTCCAATCAGCCCTGATCTGAGTGATCTGGTTATCAAATAAATTAATTCAAAAGGAGCAGTCCTGAACATCATGAATGTGCATATTTCATTTCTTTTGCATTGTTTGATGTCTCTCAGGGAGTCGACCCACTGTGCAGTACCTGTCCTCGCTGTGTGAGCTGCCTCAGGCCCTCCAGCCATACTACACTCAGGGTTATGTACTGGCTGCCTTGCATCCCATCATCCTCTCTGTTGGTCGCACACCCTCTCTGCCATGCAGTTTGCTTTACCGAGCCATCATGACCAGACAGCGACCCAGGTAATTTAGTTTTATTTGCCTAAAGCTTCTAACAACTGGCAAACAGCAGATTTGCTGAATTCCAGATGCAAATTTAATTTATCCTAAATGAGCAACACATGAAGAAAACCTCCCTGCAATGACCTATTCGAGATAAACTAGACCCGAAACTTCTTATAAATCATTGCAGAATAAAGGAATAGAAAGCAAGGGTAGGTCTTGGAAATGTTTAGCAGTTCTTTAGGCAATCCACATGGATGCAAAGCTCCAAACAGAAGTATAAGGATAGAGAGCAAAATGATGGGTCAGGTGGGAGGAGCCAAAGAATTAAAACCAGGAGTACACAATCTCCTCTAATCTCCTTTTGTTCTTTATATTTGATTCCTGTGCCATCTCCAGTATTGTATCCAGGGCAGAATAGGAAAGCTACTAGTCTACACTACAGTCTATGATGAAGTAGAGGCTTTTAAGGAGACCGCAAAACCACACAAAGGTGTAAACATGGTGCACACGAGAAGCAGGCAGGCGAAAGAGAAGCATCCACGTCTGCGTATCTACTGAGATGTGACACAGGTAGCATTGTATTAAAGAAAAAAGCAACAGCTTGTCTCTAGAGAGTTGCTGGATGTGTAGGAAAACACTTAGGCGTGTCGTGAGGCATGTATGACGCTTATGTGCTGACGTAGGCCATGATGAATAGAGCAGTATCACTGTAGAGGTCACAGGCTGCGCAATAGGATTTTGTATAAAATTAAATATTTGAGAAACCTGCATAAAATTCACAGTACCTTTTTTCCAACACTTTCTTAAAACACAACAAAAAAAATTTGATACAGAGAAAGTAGAATTTTCCTAAACTCTAAAGGAAGTGTGTGTGTGTGTGTGTGTGTGTGTGTGTGTGTGTGTGTTTGTGTTGTAGTAAGCATGCAGTGGCCATGGTTCACAGTGTACCAGTGCTGAGGGTTGAAGAGTGGCCACTGCCTGGAGATTCCCTGACCAGTGACACTGTGAGAGCACTTATAGACCGGGTCAGTGTTTCCTTTTCAGTTGTTTTTTTTTTTTTTTTTTTGTGTAGACAAGATCTACAAGGTTCTTCTTATTTTTACTGAAACAATCTAGTTTACACACAACACTGTCTCTGTGGATTGTGGATCGTTCAGGTTAACTGCAATGCTCGGGGAGGCGTGCGTTTCGTGGGCTCTGTGCTCCAACAGGCCGGAGCAGGGAGGTGCAACGGCAGAGTGGCGAGTCCCAGGCGGAACTGTCGCTCCCCACCACACACTCCACCTGGAGACAAAGACATGGACGATGCCAGATATAGTCCAGGTCACACATCTTACAACTCTCTCCTACATACAGACAGTACGGTGGTAAATATTGGTATCGGGGCAGGTTTTAGACCGTTAGGAGTAATCATGCAGTGAAAATGTGCAAGGTTCACTGACATGAAACAGCATATGATGCAAATTGGTGACTCTGCAAAAAAGGTTTATGGTGATAAGGTCCTTATCGAAACAGTATCATAATGAAAAAGTGATGTACAGTAATCCCCCGCTTTACTTCAAATCTGGCGCCCCCGGTTTATCGCAGAATTGCATTTGCCACATAACTAATTTGTTTCCCTGATTTTCCCGGTCTCTCTGGGATAGCATGATAGACCAAAAACGTAGAGAATTGTTTTTATTGAATTTTATGTTAAAATGATAAATTGTATTAATAATATAATTATTAACTATAAAAGAAAGTAAAATGTTAATACAGTACTGTATACATAAACTATAACTTTTTGGGGTGCGCGTTTCTTTATGGCAGTTTTGGACCATAACCACCGAGATAAACGGGGGATTAGTGTAGTGCACTATGTGAATATTACTGTGGGGGATAAGCATATGCCAGATAAAAAAAAAAAAAAAACAACAACCAAGAATAAAAAAAAATAAAAATCAACTCAACTTGAGTAAAAGTAGCTCATACAAAATGTACCTAGTTTCTTTTTTAACAGCAGTGGGTGGGGGGATATCTCGTGTAGTTTAAAATGAACCAGGGGATATAAATCTCAACCTTGTTTTTAATTAAAGAAACACCTTAACAAATTAAAGTGCAATAACTAAATAAACACTACAGTCTGTGACTTAAGTTTAACGTTATGCACTTTTGCAGCAAAAAAGAAACCCAGACACATTGAAAAGCTTTTGATTCGTCTGGATTTCGCTTTCAGCTGGGACTGCATCAGCGGTGTCTGTAATGTCCGTTTACATCTTTTTTTCTATCAATCGGTGCAGTAGCTTTTAACAGCTCAGGTTTTTTTTCCCTTGCATTATTTTTAGATATATAAAAAATATTTTAATCGGTGACTGATATGATTTTAAAATGTAGTTAAGTACAATACCTCAAACTAAATATACTTAAGTAAAAGTAAAATGAAAGATTTAAAAAAAACTACTTTTCCAAAAGTAGAACACAAACAAACTACTCAATTCAAGCAACAGGAGTAAATGTAATTTGTTACCCTCCACCTCTAAAAACAACAAGTAAAAGACACTACATTATTTTACAATAACCTTCTAACCAAAACATTCAGAGTTAAAGTAATCTAAATGAATTGCCATTTAAGGTTCTTTATATTTGGCTCACAATTGATCACATATCCAGAACAGGTTATTTTTAACCTTAAAATGGTGAGAGACAAAGGAATCTTTCTGCTCGGTTTGGTCAGGTGGTACTTTCAGTATCTCTAAGTCTCTTGTCACTTTTCTCTCTTACAGTTTGTATAACCAAAATATTAAAAAGACAGAAACTCAACCAAACAGTTTTATTTGCATACGGTTTCGAAAGAGCAGCTCACCGAAATCTGGATGTAGATTTCTAATTAGCAAGCCATAAATACAGCCAGTGATATGGAACAACTGACAGATGATATGGGAAAGAACCCTTAAGAGGAACCAGGATTTTCTTTTCCAATTTAGTCAAACAGTACTTAGTTTATTGAAGGCACTGTAGTCTTCTTAGGTACATGTTGACAATTTCCAGGTGAGACTATTTAGTATCCTCAAGCTGCCACTTAGCACTCTGACCTCAGCTTCCTAACGTTGCTGGAATATGCGAAGAAAGAATTTCACTGCGCTGTAATGTACATGTGGCAAAGCAGGATAGTCATAAGGAGCCTTGCGACAGATGGGAGCGATGGATACGGACACCAAACCGATATGACTGAGGACAATCGCTGTTAAGCACTAACATTTCTCACACCTCGTCACTTTTAACCTCAACTAATCAATCTGTAACGTATTTTTCGCTTGACCTGGACACACCACTCACAAGTCACATCAGCTAAGTGTTCGTGATTGATCCACACTCTATGTTTCGGTGTAATCCGTTAAACCGTGAGGCTTCAGCTTTAGAACTCCTGCTAGGAAAACGAAGTATGAATTGATGTATTTGGGAGTTAATAAAAAAGGTTAAGGGAAAACATCACTTTCTCCATAGCAGGGTAATCTATTGATGGAACCTTTTATCGTTCCAAACTAGAAAGCATTGGCTTCTAGACTTAAAGTGCTTCTGTGTTGTCAAATCTGCAGATTTGAGATTGCTGGTCATGTTCCACACTTGGGCTCCAGGATGTGCCCCGCTAGACCCGCTAGCCTGCTGCTACCACCAAGGGGCGCTCTCCATGCGCGTGTCCAGGAAGGGCCAAGTTGTCAGCGGTCTGGAGGCCGACTGGCTCGAGCTGACAGCAGCTTACTACCGCAAAGGCTGGTCATTAGTGGACTCTTTTGTGTACTGGGATACACCTAGAGGTAACGTATTTCACATTTGCAATAAGATTCCATCCAAACACATTGTCCAACAGTAAAAATAGAAACAAATGGAAACAAATTTATTAAATTGTGAGGAGGTAAAGGAAAGAGCTGTGCAAACTTCTCAGAAGCAGGTCTGACTTAAAATACTTCATATCTGACTGATCTTTTCATCTGCTCTCGCTATTATGCTTTTTTCCGTCTTTTTTTTTTTTCCCCTTCCAATTTGATTGTCTTCATCCCCTCAGTGTCTGTTTCTGGTTTGTTTCCTTTCTCCATCTCTTCTCTTTTCTCCCACAGTGACTATATTTAGTGCTCAACCTCATGACCTCGCTTCCTCTTTTGCACCAGACTAATAACAGCTAAATCAGATGTGTGCGAAGACATCTGGGGTCTGAGAATGTAGAGCATGAGGGCGTACACACAGCTCACTTCTCTTCACGTCTCTCCTTCCTAATACAACAGCAGAACCGTGTTCCTTCGTTAGGCTTCAAAGTAGTTCAGCGTTATCTTAGTAGGTCAGTCACACATTTCCAGCGCTGACATAATGAGACCGGTTTAATGTTGAATTATTTATTTATCATTGGTGTGTATATCCACGATGAATTAAACTTCTATACAATACATTTAGTGCAAAATACAGAAATGTTTGTGTGCACTAGTATGTGTACACATTGTGTAGAACAGTGCAGTATATAAAAATGTAATTATGACTGAATGATACATTTCTATATATCAGCGTAGGATGAACGATAAGGGATTTTTTTTTTTATAGGTGATCCAGTGCCCAGATCTTTAGAGGGTCTGTTTGTGTATGAGGAGAGAAGCCCTGCACCTCCTGCCAATGACACAATCGTCGTTGAGCAGTGGACTGTTATAGAGGTCAGCAAAAGCACTTTATTCTTCATACACACTAGGGATGGTCAGAGTCACCCTAATAAAATTTAACGATGTGATGCATCAATTTTAGAACGTGTGCATCGGATACAAGGTGCCATTTATATCGCGATGCATTGCTTTAAACACATTTGCATCGGTAAAGACTACATATAATTATTAGTAAGCGTGCTATACGGAAAAAACGATCTACATTTAAAATATCGGTGCACATGTTCATTTTAAATATTGGTCGCAAATTATTATTACTAATAATTTGCGACCAAAATTTTAAATGTAGATCGTTTTTTCCACGCTAAACTGTTTTTCAAGCCCGTTCTCTCAGCACCACCGCTGCTGTAGGGAATATGATGTATCGCAACATGGCACAGACCGAGGCGTGTCCCAAAAGTCACATAGAATACAGATTAACATGGCAGAGGTAGAGCTGCATCTTCCTGCAGACAGAACAAAAAGATGTTTGTGAAAGAGCCATGCATTAGAAGTCAGAAGGCACTTAGGTAAATGTATGATTTGCTGTCTGTCTAAAACAAAGAACTAAAAGCGAACTCTCTGTTACATAATGAATTGCATTGCATCATTTTATTATTATTTTTTTTTTACATTGAATCACATGTTGAATCAATTCGAAATCGGATCGCACTGAATCGTAATAGGGGTCAATCGAATCGTGTCCGTAGCTGCTTCATATGTATCTCTATTGTATCGTACTGATGGCTATACATCAAGATGCGAATCGCATTGGCCTCAGGTATGGAGATGCACAACCCTAATACACAGTGTAGCACATTACCGTCAATAGCAGTAGAACCTAAGGAGAAAGCTTTACTTCCTACACTCATGTCTGAACAACATGTGTATAAAGAAAAATGAGTAATGCATGTAAAATGTGCGTGTGTATGTGTATGGAACAGGGCTCTAACGTGAAAACGGATTACGGGCCACTTCTTCACACATTAGCTGAGTTTGGCTGGTTACTGACGTGCGTACTGCCCACACCTATCATTCGGCACGACAGGTAAAACACATGCACAATGTTCAGACTTGTCCCTTTTCTCTTTTTTTTTTTTTTTTTTTAAATCATGACTGCAGGGTTTATTTTTTTCTTTGCAGTGAAGGAAATCTGGCCACTAAACAAGTGGTGTTCCTGCAGAGGCCTGTTAAATCCTCCTCAATCCGAAAGAACAGCCAGGTACGGCAAAGACCTTCTGCATTTCATCACCTGACACCAAAGCGATATCATAATTAAAACAGATTTGAAACTAGTTTTTACCACTTCACAAAACACCATAGAACACACTGTTAGAATGAACAATGGGGTGATGTGAACTGAAATAAAATAAACAATTCTCATGTTCTACAGCAATTTGGTGACTAATTTATTAATGAACATGGATTTTTTTTTACATAGTATTTCATTTAGTTACTTTTAATGAAGAGGCAAAAAGTTCCTGAGATCACTTTTTTGTAGCAGCTCTAAACAGTTCTCATGCTCACACTGTCAGGCTATGAAGAAAGTTCTCAGTACTGAAGATGGTGGAAAATTTGTTACAAATCGCCAACACTTACTCTGTCCTTGCAGAATGTTTGACTATTCAGGCAAGATAAACACAAAATCATCAGAATAAATTGTTTGTCCAACAGAGTAAAATGAGTAACACTCTGTCTCCTCTGTGAAACTACAGTGATGTTAGCCCAGGGGTCTTCAAGTTTTTTCAGGTCAAGGACCACTTAAGTGATAGACATTCAGCAGGGACACCTGATACAAAATGTGTTAAACATATCCATTGATATCAATAGAAACCAATCATATTACACTAGTTATATTATGGTAAAACAATTGGAACTATATTTTTGTTGCATGCATCGTTGTATATATTTTCACATTTTTCAAAAAGATTTATGCATCATAGCAAACATGTACTTTAAAATTGTAATAAGTTTATTTACAGTTTGTTTATTTTAATAGATTTGCAGTTAAGTTTTAATAAGAAATTAACATTTAATTTTACTGTCAGGTGGACAATTATACATTTACATGAACTTCAGCTTTAGGTTTAATAGAACTTTAATGTAATAATTAAAATATTTGTAAATGAAATTTTATCTTTTGATTTTTAATTTTTTTCATTTAGTTTGTTCTTTTTTTTAAAACTAAAATTTTTTGGTGATTCAACATTTAATTAGCCGACCGCCTGCAGTACTGCCGCAGAACACTAGGGGTCATACTGTATATAGAAGAGGGCAGATAGCTTTTTGCATCTCCGGAGAAGGTGCTTGACACACTTTGAAAAGAAGACTTCCAGAACGCATTTCAGAAGTAGCAGGAACACTGGAAGCACTGTTTTGAAGGTGCTTGTGTGTAAACATAGATAAATATAGTATATCTAACAGAACTCGTCTTGAAACATTTTGAGATCACCTCTGAAATCCCTGTAAATGAGATACTGTATAAGCAGTAAACAGCTCAGTAAAATAAACATGGCGGAGACGCAGCCATTCAGAATTCGATGGTACTGTGGTATAAATAAAAATTAGGGCTGTCGATCGATTAAATATTTATTCGTGATTAATCGCACGATTTTCATGAGGTAACTTATGATTGCTCGCAACTTAATCGCACATTTTTTTCTGTTCTAAATGTACCTTGAAACGGTTTAAGGTTAAAATACTCTAATCAACATGGGCATGGACAAATATGGATGCTTTATGCAAATGTTATGCAAAATATGTTTATTATTATTGAAACCAAACTCAACATAGCGCATGAAGATAAAATATTCTTGTAAATGTTTTAAACTAATGATGGTGTTTTCAATGACGTAAATCATCCGGAGAGCAAATAGAACTTTTGCTATGTTTCCACACGGACGGTTTTAATCGCCGGATGTGTGCGTCATGGGTGGATTTTATACATAAACAGATTTATATCCTAGTAAAGAAAGGACGTTGTGAATAAATGTGTTGCGTTGAAGGTTTTAATTTCGCCCCTTTTATGTTTATTTATTTAAACTTTTAATAAAAAGGGCCAAATAATAGAAGTAGTGCTGTTAAAAAAAAAAAGTAAGTTCTTTTAAATATGAATTGAAATACAGATGCTGTAGTAATCATCTGCCTCTTCATGTGTCTCAGGAAAGCTGTACTGGGAGACAGAAGGCCACTCACTCAGTGAATCGAGGCATGGAGGCGGCGGAGGAAATTTCTCCAGGTTCAGGCAGCATTGGTGGATTCCCTTTGTTTGGAGCTGGTTATCCTAGCGCCTTTTCACAGCTGGAAGAGGGCGGCTTCGAGCAGGACGACGGGGCAGCTGAGGTCACCTGTATGTGACCGGCTCCCACAATGAACAGTCTCGAGAACTGGATCCAAATCGGTCAGCTCTTTGCTACAGGAGAAGTTTAATTATCATTAACAATTCCGGTTGTGCTTCTCTGCATTTACTTCGTCCCTCCTAATCTCCTACAGACAAACGTTTGGCACTTTGGGTGTTTTTATGAAGCCGTAATTTTTTTTAACAAGGTGGATTTTATTTCATTTTTAATACCTTTTAAGAACAAGGCACAGAAGACTTGCAGATTAACGAGCTGCATGGCACGGATCCATCACACTGCACGCATGTTCTGTAAAAGGATTAACACACATCTGCATTCCTTTACACTCTTTTTTTTTTTTTTTTTCATTCACAAAATTCGGTTGATTGTTCTGTTGTTGTTCTTCACTTTTCACACATCAGTCGATCTCACTCACAGCACTCGTATCGATTTGATCATTGAGGCTCATCTCTGCTCCTCTGCTTCTTGTTGCAGGACACAAATGTTTTTGTGTTTCTGATTTGCTTATTTATGGTACTGAGGATGCCCAGGTCTTACAGTCGAAACAGTCAGCGAAAACACGTTTTTTTTTTTTTTTTTTGTTTTAGGACCAGGCAATGAAAGTGCATTTTTCATATGTAATAATCTGAAAATTGGGAGAAAGATCAGACTGGAGGGAGCACATGTTATATAGCAGTTTTAAACACAAGTGGTGCTACAGAAAGTCCTGGGTTTGGTTGTTGTTTTGGGGTTTTTTTTGGGTGGGGGTGTTTAGGGGTCTTAAGAACTGAACACATTCACTTTTCCACTGTTTGGATCTCTGAAGGAAATAACTTGACCATGTACAGCATCTATTATATGAGTAGTCATATTCATAAAGACTTAACATTTCTGCTTTTTAGTGTTTATCCTGCTTTAAATTATACACTTTATGAGGGAAAAAAAAGTTGTAGAATATTATATTGTGTATATATACGATTATTAAGCCATAAAAATGCGGGTCCTTTTTTTTTTTTACTGTAATAACTAACAGTGACCAGTATAATCTACCAGTGACAGTATTTTAAAATGTTAAATATTGTAACTCAACACACATTGTTGGAGTTAATATTTTTATTAAAACAGATATTCCCTCATTGCGCTTGTCAATTTATTCACAATTGTTTTGCATGTCTATTCACAAACATGACAAACATGAAAAACTACTCAATCTATCTGCTAGTCCACTGAACAGTACGGCTCAGAGCCAGCTCTGGGTATGAGGTGTGTTATATTACTATCATAATGAAAATATCTAACTTTAGTTTTAAAAAAAAAAAGCAAAAAAATAGATAAAAACACCTCCACCCACACAATAACTTAACAAGTAAAGAAAGGGTGAATATCACCACACTTGTTTATATAGGATGAAAAGAGAAACGCAAAGGAAAGCCTCTTGCAGCTTGACAGATTTTTATGCTGGAGTGCAAGAGTGAGACGTATATACAAGAGAGCTTCTGAGTTGTTGTTTTTTTTGGTAGATGTTAAAACAAAAACAAAAGTGTGTGTATCTGAATTCCAGTTGTTCAGCATGCTCCGCAGTGGTGCAGGTCAGGCTTCACTCTCGGCCGCAGAGCCGCTCTGGTTCTCCTCCTCCATGATGGGCACAATCAGGTTGTCCTTAGACATCAGGTTGTACTTCATCACAAAGCGGGTAAAGCGGTGACACAGAAACGTCTCGTTCTGCAGGCAGTGTGAACAAGAGAGAGCTGTATAGCACGTGTATGGTATGTTGGTCAGAGGAACTTTCCTGGAACTCTTGTTTGATGCATATCATTAAGGGATGCTTTTGCCTCCAGAAAAGTTCCCCTGCCACATTTGCATTTGAACAGGACGTTCCACAATAACAAAATGCAGTGTCTAATGTTGAATGGTACCATTGTTTATTCTTGGTGTTCAACAGCGTGAACACTATGCACAGTGTAAACTACTAAATCAGTTCAACCTTGTTTTAGGGTGCCACCTACTGATCAACTGGAGCAATGCTATTCAAACATGGTCTGAATGCAGCACTTCGTGAACCATAAACTTAATTTTATTTCCATTTCATTGAATTTTGCGGTCTGCGTGGTGTTTTATTTGTAAAAAAGACCACTTCTACCTATGCTAATTTCCTGCAGTTTTTTTTGTGCCCGCTGATTCTGCATTACGGGAAGATAAGTTCAGGGTTCCTACACATTTTTTCTAGAACATGTTACTTTACAATCTTGGATGGTTTCCATGTGTTTAGTCGCACGGTTGTGGTATAGTGGATGTAATTTCATGGCAACTGCTGGCTCACAATTTAACATCCAAATCACAGCTGTGCAGATCCGGTCTAGCGCTGATCTTTTGCCAGCGCTGAGAATCTGCTCCTAACTCCACAAAAAAACCCCACCTTTTGTCCACACTAATATTACACATATTTTTCTCTCCCTTTTGGCCTTCTGTCAATACTGAGACGTTTTCAGTCAACGAAAATGCAGCCTTTAGAAAACACCCTCCAAAACTTTACAGACATTAATAATCAGTGTGTCAAACGAATATCTGCTGACCTCATACGTGTCGAATATTTGGCGATGGTGAAAGTAAGCATGGGAGAAGATCCTGTAGATGCGACGGCACACGGAGCCCAACTTCGCCACTGACGAGTCCTTAATGCTGACGCTGTGGAAAAGAGAACACGCTTTCCACTCAATTTCCCCGGTAGTGTAAAAAAACTTTTGAAATGTTTTGAAACGGCAGCTTTTGTATTGAAAGCACTCACCGACTAGGAAAATACTTATTGCTGTTCAGAAGGCATGCTGCCCCATCCAGAGTGTGCCTGGTGTAGTCAATGGCAGGACACTGAATGAGAGAGAGAGAGAGAGAGAGAGAGAGATTGTCAGAAGCCGATCCTGTAATCACTTTCAGGGACTGTTAGCATGTTTTGGGTCTTCTGTATGGTTCATTACATTGATGCATGACAGAAATTGAAAAAGTTGCATGTGATCCTTGCAGTGATCTTTGGTTCAGAGACCACGGCTGTCGTAAACTAAAGACTCGTTACGAGATTTTGGTTCAATATTTCACAAACAGCAAACATTTGCATGCACTAGTTCATTATTTAAAATAGCAAATAATTTCTAAAAAGTAAATACAATTTCAAAAAAGTTCATGAGTGAAATAAGCTAATGTGGGGTTCCTGGCTGCTTTATTGCCCCATGTGTGATTTAGTGTCTGAATGTTTGTGCACTGTGTCTTATTATAAACTGGGTTTCCATCCAGTATGTGTTTGCAGAGAAATGTAGTATAAACCTGACTTGAATAAATCAGCTAATGGAAATTATTTTTTTGCTTGATTCACTGCAGAATTATTGAATATAATGTGTGCAAGACTTGACAGATGATGTCCAAGAAGGCAAGAGTTGGATCTGGACACAAGCCATCAATTTCGTCCTTTCAGGAATAGCAGGTAGCATCTTTTAAATTTTGGACACATGAGTGCAAGGGCACACCAGTATACTCACTTCCTTTGGGGTCTTGTGAGCAGCACAAAGAAAGATCCACTGCTCGGTGGCAGTCATCTGGGTGCACGTGTCTGGGTGGCACTCGCTCTGTCGGCACAAGCGAAAGCAACAAATCGTTACAAGCGGAAAAAAAAAACAAAAAAAACGATTGCTCAGTATACAAAAGGGACACAACTGGGTCAACATGGGTGGTGCCTCTATTTTAACTCTTTGTGTTGTACCTGAGGACTAAGCATCATAGATTACCTGGAGTTTAACTGCCAGGCCGTTGAGTTCCAGACAAAATTGCCTAGAAAACATTGAAACATTTCACTAAAGGGAAAAAGACTCCTGCATGCATAGTTATGGTTTCATTATAACACTGTGAGCTGAGCACCATGCCAGCAACCACATACATTACATTATGAAACAGAACGTGATGCGCCACCAAATCAGAGATGTTTGACTGTATTCCAATAGAAGAAAAGTTACCTGAGATGTTCATACTTCCACACTCCTTCATCCTGTCCTTCTGGAGGTTCCAAGATCTTCTCTATGTTGGAGCAGTCTGAGCGAATGTTTTGCTGGATATACTAAAAACGTCACAACAGAGACTTCTCATCAACATGGACAGTAATAAAGTAGCAAAATAATCAGAAACCAATTAAAAAGCGGTCATGTTACTTCCCTGGGGATTATTTTTCTACAAAAAAATGCACACGCTGAATTGTTTTATTAGTCTTATACTATAACCATTATATGTGGATTCATTAAGTATCGTCATACTGTTTATTATCAGTTTATGATTATATTTAATAACCTTTTTTTGTTTGTTTTTATCTGACATGTGATGTCATCATAACTCAATAGAATCATAAAGAAAGACAGTTTACCCCAAACAGTTAAACACTGACATCGAACATTCTCTCCAAAAAGCTTTATAATGTGTTCTTACGAAAAGCTTCACCATAATTAACAATTCATGTTTTTATAAAAATCCAACAGAAGTTTTCCATTGGGTCTGGGAGGAGGAACTAAATCAAAAATGAGATGTGATGCTTAGGTGTCCACATACAATGAGACCTATTGTACATCCCTTACTCATCAGTGAGCCCACATAAACATAAGGGTTTGGTCTGTAAGCAGCTCCCACCTGTTGCACTGCCAGCGTGCTGTCCATCTCCTCGAATGACTCATCGGGCCAGCTGTAGTAATCCTGACAGCACGGAAAGAAACCAATAAATCTGTAGGTTAACGCTACATAAAAAATGTTTTTATGTACAGTTAGTGTATATTCTACAGTTTAATCAACAGTTGGTGTATATCTACATGTAGTGTATATCTACAGTGTACACATACAAATAACAGAGATATTTCCCCACTGTGGGACGAATAAAGATCCATCTTATCTACTTTAATTTATCTTATTTTTCCTTAAAACGGTCAATTTCCCCAGTTTCCTCAACTGCCACAATCGAGTTCCTAAACAAGGTTATTATCCTTAAATTGCTCAGCTGTATATCTGAGATAAGTCGCTCTGAATAAGGGCATCGGCCAAATACCATAAATGTCAATATCTATAGATATACTCATGTACATGTACAAAAAGTGTATATCTACATGTGTATATCTGCATGTACAAATAGTGTATACCTACAAGAACAAATAATGTATATCTACACCTGTATATCTACATGTACCAACAGTGTAAACCTACAGGTACAGAGTCTATACCTACATGTACAAATACAGTAGTGTATACCTACAATTACAAACAGTGTATATCTACATGTACAAATAGTGTATATCTACATCAGTATATCTACATGTACAAATAGTGTATACCTACAAGTACAAATATTGTATATCCACATCAGTATATCTACATGTACAAATAGTGTATACCTACAATTACAAACAGTGTATATCTACATGTACAAATAGTGTATACCTACATCAGTATATCTACATGTACAAATAGTGTATACCTACAAGTACAAATACAGTAGTGCATACTTACGAGTACAAACAGTGTATACCTACAAGTACAAATAGTGTATACCTACAAGTACAAATACAGTAGTGCATACTTACAAGTACAAATAGTGTATACCAACAAGTAGAAAATTTGTATATCCACATCTGTATATCTACATGTACAAATAGTGTATACCTACAATTACAAACAGTGTATATCTACATGTACAAATAGTGTATATCTACATGTGTATGTCTACATGTACAAATAGTGTATACCTACAATTACAAATACAGTAGTGTAAACCTACAAGTATAAAGTGTATACCTACATCTGTATATCTACATGTACAGTGTATATTTATATGAATATCTTGTTTATCTTATACGTTCATTAGAGCACTAACTGTTAGTTGCTAGTTCTGTCGACTAGCAACTAACAAATTGGTCTTATAGCATTAGATATATAAATATATATTTCGATACATAGGTACAAGTCTACTACAACCCAATCCTGAATCGTGTCACACTGGAGTTGTGATTATGATTGTTATTTAACAGGGTAGTGCTCAAACATGCCTGAGCCATTTCTCTGTTTACAATGAATATGAAGCTAGCTAGCTAATAGAAGCCCCCATTTAAAAGTTATGTGTATAGGAAGGATGAAATCTTATCAATACACCAGACCGGCGGATTATTAGGTGAAAACACTAAAGATTTACGGTCAGTGTCCATAACCGGTGATTTGAGCAGAATATGTCAGCATGCTAACATGCTAACGTTAGCGAGCCCTGCTTCAAACGAGCCAACCGTATCATCGTAACTGTATCATGCCTTTGGATTCAATGTGCATTCGTCTTTCCAAACTCGACGTGTTTCTTGTGTTTAACCGCGTGTCTGAATGAAAGCTGAGAAGGTATACCTTCGCTTTGGTGCCTGGTCTGTTCCTCCTCAGAACGGTTGTCCCCTCCGCCATGACCATCTCGACCGACTTAATGGTGTGCGCGCGCCCCAAGCGGTCGCCCGTGGTACTGCAGTACTGTAGACGTTATACTAGTGCAGGTCCCAGGGATAAAATGGCGCCCAAAACACTGTTGCTGTTGTTTTTTTTTCCTCCAAACTTTTTTTTTTTACAACATAAATACTGTTGTATTTTTTGTACAGTAGCCAAAATTATTAATTCATACCCTCTCTGTATTTTAACCATTTGCTTTATGGTGATTTAAAAAAAAAAAAACTTTTTGCATTGTCATGTGTTTCGATCATTTATGTTTGTGGTATTTGGACAAATCTGAGTATCTAAAGCAGTCATTTGTGTGTGTGTGTTGATGTGATAAAACTGTATTAAAGTAATAAATGTGTACAAATAAAATGCGTCCAGGGATTGAGGTGGTTTTCGTATTAAAGGGTCACATGCCAATTTCTTTTGCATTACAACAATGCAACTTTAATTTGCATATCACAATACTGACTGGAGAATTGCATAAATGAGCAGGGTTACTGGTATTTCTACTAAAATAGTTGGTGATGAGTCTATTAAGTTTGAATATGCACTTCATCACATTTCCTGTGGAGAGAAATCAGTCAGTAGAACATGATCTTGAATTTGCTTAACCAAAAATTATGTCGAATTATTACAATAATTAGCTCTTAGTGTAACAATATAAATTTAAGTAATAAACTTCAAGTGGAAAAACCCAAACGGAAAAAAAGAAATTCGGGGAAAACATCTGGGATACTGAGAGCAAATAGGTCATGGACTAATTAAACTAAAATTTTAAATAATATATATATATATATGGGGCGTAACGGTACACAAAATTTACGGTTCAGTATGTACCTCGGTTTTTAAGTCTTGGTTCAGTTCAATTTCTGTAAAGTAACGCAAAACATGAAATAGCTCACCATTTTTAATAATGCAGTTTATTATTATTAACATTAGTGATCATCGACATTTGAACAGTTTACATTTGAAAACTATTTTAAATAAAATGCCTGCTTGGTTAAATGTATAAAATATTAGAATAAATCAAATTAAAGCAAACCTTTTTATTATATTGATTAAGTTTAGTAATCAATTCAATTGGCACAAATTGAACATTTAAATGGAAAAAATAAATTAAATAGTTTCCATTTTTTGGACCCCATTTGAGTAATACAGATGTGCATGTGTGTGTGTTTTAAATCTACTATTTAATTCTCTAAACATATGATCTATTTTACTTATCTATACTTTAGTTCTAATCTATTCATTGAAATGATCAATGTTTTTTCTTTTCATTGCACGCCGTTTTCAGCCCATCAACCTATTTCCTGTCATTGTGCGGCTTTTTCAATCTACCACTGGTGTATCATTTCCTGGCTCTTACACATTACAGATGTAGACCAGTTTATGAAGATATCAATGAGCAGGCAGGAGGTAACAAGATGTCTGGGGTTAAAGTGGATGAGACAGAGGGAGTCGGTGATGTAAACATGACTGAGAACAGACACATTCCTGATCATCATTTTCTTTTCTCTGCTTGTGTTCTATATGATGGTTGTTCAGTGTGGACACATTCATTAGATAACAAAATGTGAAATTCTTTTTTAGCAATATATGAATATGATGTGAGGTCCAGTTACCAGCATGACACAGTTAGTAGTAAAGGCTACTTTTTACTCATGTACAAGTCAGAGCTCATATTTCTATTTTGACTGACATTGACTGCATGTGGAGTAATTTTCAGGGGACAGTAAATGTATACTGCTATACAAGCTGCATATTGACTACTCTGAAATATACCCACATTTCTATAGTACTGTTCCTCAAGAACATATGACAATGCTGAAATATATAAAATTACAATCTAAGCTCCTGCTTTTATAGTAGTATCACACCAGCCTGTTATTTACCTGAATTGTGTAAGTTACAGGACATAATGCGCATGCATTTCTTTTAAATGCATTATTAGAAATTACATTATTAAATGGCATATATTATGGCTATAAAGCAGGTGTGGGTTTTTTTGCAGTCATTATCAACACGTATTAATAAAAAACTAATTTATAATAATGTACGCAAAGGTGGCATGTAACTCATTCTCCAAGTATATATCTACAGGAGGCTTCAAGATAAAGCTGCATTTAACCTACCCTAGACTTTACAAGACTGATTATGGGCGGGACAAAACTCAATCAAGTCAATTACATCAAAGACAATCAGGTTTCCCCCAAATTCACTTTATTAATATAACAAAGTATAGTCAGAATTATTTACAATTGACAACATAGAAAAGAAACCAAAATAAAGCAATAAAGATGCAACTAGTCTTCGGGGAATACGGACATGGTGATACGGGACAATACCACGAACTACTCGACGTATTTTCCTAGAATATCTGCATCCCGGAACAGGAAATAGTCCTAGGAATAAAACAATTATTAGAACAAGCGTCTTGAATGATATGTTCAAGCAAAATCCCCCAAATTATCCTAAATGTATCACAGGACAGGAAGAGACATACCTTATCATCAAGAACCACTTTCATGCCTCCATATTCTGGTAGTAGAACCTTCTCACCAACATTAACACTCACAGGTGTTACAGCTCCGTCCTGACAGAAAAGGCAAAGAAATCAGTTTCTATAATCTTCCAGCACAAAAAGGCACATAATAAATAATATGTATCATTTATTGTTACAAAGCACAAACCTTGTTGGTGTTTCCAGGTCCTACAGCCACCACTGTGGCCTGCAGCACTTTTCCTTGGGCCTTTTCTGGAATCATAATGCCTCCTTTCGTCACGGTCTCTGCTGCTAAACGCTCGACCAACACTCGGTCGAACATGGGGAGAAATTTCCGGAATGCCTTTGCCTATTACAGGGTAAAAGATAACTGGGTGAGATTTGTAGACCAGTGAAATAAAGTAAAGCAACATTCACAAACACATTACCTGCACTAGAAATCACTAAATTACATACATTACACACATTTATTCATTTATCCTGATTTAAACTTATCCTGGTCAGAGTCCCATGAATTAACTCAAAGATTAGAATTGAACATTGGAACTTGAAGCTATGATGCAAAAATGCTGCCCACAACCAGTCCCCTGGTAAAACAGTGTTAACAGTAGAAACCTGTTTGGTTTTCTTGCAGTACTGAGGTATGTTGTTTATATAATCAATAGGGTTTATAAACACCAAGTGCCTGATCTAAGATTTCATTTTTCTGAATGCTTTGCATTTCTCCAACACATCACACACCAGTTATCAAACTGAACCATATTGTGAAGGAATTAAAGTTGCATGGACTTAAAAGACTTTCACCGCCAGCTGCATAGAACAACTGTGCTCATGTCCTTGAGTGAAGGTCATGTTCGAGGGAGGGGAAGACCAAGGACAGTACTGTGAGGGGGTAGAGGAGGAGGAGGGGTAGAATTTGGAGGTTTTGTAAATGTTTACAGATATGGTGAAGGACAAAGGGCACTGACACCTAGATAATCATCTAAGGAGAGATGAGAAACTTCTGGAAAGAACAGGCTGATGAAATTAACTGCACAGGGGGACGAGGCCCAATTTACATGCATTTGCCAATTTTCCTGCAAATCAATTGAAACTCTGCCCAGTGTTTTATCACCAGTGAAATGTGAACAAACAAGAAAAAAATAAATAAATAAACTACCTCACCAATTTCAAAAGCGCCCCCCTACTCTATGTCCATTACAATAGACGTGACCGGACTTTTCCCTTTAGTCAAGATTTACCTCAAGGATGTGAGGTGAAATAACCTGGAAGTGGATTTAGACCAGACATGTGCACGCACAAATCACCTTACCCAATTATACTTCAAGATTTATTTAAAAAAATAAATAATTCTGAACATTGGACATATTTTATATTCGTTCTGTGGTGCAGAGGACGTTTCTCATCTCTTCTGTGGACATTATTCAGGATTTCTGCATCCTCTTACTTCACCTTCATCCCAAATTTCTCCGTCATACATAGAGGTTCTATTTGGTCACCATGACTTTGATATAAACCACAATTTTTATTTCGTTTTCCAAGAAACATTTTTCATACACATGGTTCGGTTTGGGATTTTAACCATACCTGTATCAACCCCAAAGCCCTTAAAGACCATGTCAGTGAGTCTTCTGTGCGATATGTGTGAAAGGTTATGTAGGTTTTAAACGTATTTATGAAAAAATAAATACATAAAAAAACCTCACTTGTCAGTCCCATTTATTTTGTGTATTAATTTGTGTTTATTAGACAGTTCTTCATTATACAGGTGATAAAAATATATAATAAAGTGGGCATCAGTAGTTGCTGTATAAAATCAGCTTATAAAAGAATAGATGTTCACCAATGAAGAAATCCTGTGCTACAATCTATTGCACCCATGTGAGCTCAATTGTCAGATTATTACAAGATCTTATATGTTCCACTGCCATTTCTTTGTTGAACTCGTATTCATTAGACAGTTCAACATTATGCAGGTGATAATGAGCAGACCAGAGCAGTGACCACGTGACTAGTGATCACACTGCACAGATCAGAAGTTGCTCTATAGAAGCAGTGTAAAGGATTATGAAATCATGGGCTATGATCTAATGCACTCATGTCACAGAGCTCAAATCTCCCCTGATCTTGTCCTGTATATTAACCAAACCTTACAATGATTATCATACGAGACGTTGTTACTGCTAATGATGATCAAGTATAGGTGGATGCATGATTGCATGATGACCTTGCCGGCTACATTACTGATAATTGAGGAGAGGAGAAGAAAAAAAAGGACAGATCCATCTATATAACGCGAAAGAAAATGAGTAGAAATAACAAAAATAATCTTCAATCTTCTTACCATGTCTGAAGTGAGTCTTTAGCAGTGAGTCTCAGTCCTGCTCGTGTTGAAAGGCCAAGGAAAAGAAGTGGCACTCAGGAGACAGCACGCCGTACAACCCACGTGAAGAAAGCTCTAGAAGCAGAGTGCGCATGCGCGGAAGTGGACCCTGCCTGACAAGAATATTGGTGGATTTTCAACAATATTTCTATACGAACCAATACATAAATGCGTTGTACTTCATAATATTGGTATTGATGACAATTAGTGGAGGATATATGAAAGAAATTGTGCTTAAAACGTATTCTAAGGAGGAAACCCAGCGCACAGGGATTACCCAATGTCAACCCCTGACCTCGCTTTTTTTCTCCAATAGAGTTCGAGAAAATTCTAGAAACCCGGGCCCCGGATCGAGCATAAACACATTTTCTTTGAATAATTATATATAAATCAGGAATATTATTTGTAGGTTTTTGTGTTGGTGGAAATGCAATGATATACGAATATATTTCTAGTCGTTTTAAATTTAGAACGATTTAAAAAAAAGTATTAAATTGATATAAAAGATGTGTATTCATGTTTCGGGGCGGGCCGGTTTGTTACCCGGATGTAGAAGCCCATGTGCGTTGCAGTGGAGCTCCTTGAATTGCAGCAGGAGAACCTTCCTTGCGTTATATCACTCCTTTCTCTCCTCCAGCCGGGTGCTACGCTTCCAGTCCTTGCTAAAGTAAGTTTGATCGGATTATTATTGTGATGAATGTATATGCTACTTGCAAGAGAGTATAAACGACATGCATGATATGGGATTTATAAAATTAAAGCATGCTTTGCAACAAATGTAGTAGCGAACAGTTTATAATGTGATGTGTTGAATTAAATGCTGTGTTTTACTCAATATTAATGCTGGTTTTGTATTAAGTTGAGTTTGATATCATTTTCCACCCATGTCTTAAACATGATTAATTAAACTGACTGATTAAACAGGGGGATATGGGCCATGTTGTGAAATCATCTCTAGCTAACAATGCGGCCTTAATTCAGCAATGTAACATGTTAAATGGTGTGGATTTAGGAAACATTACTAGTCCCCAAGTTTATACATGATTCAAACAATTTACTTATATTGGTTACTGTTCCCCCTTAATTATTTAACCCATTATTATTAACCAATTTACATTGTTTTATTAGATTATATGGCACACGTTTTATAATTACAAAAATATATAAAACACGTGTGCTACAGCTGAGCAGTGACAAGCCGGGGATTTGAACCCACAACCTTCTGATCACCAGAATGCCACCCTTCTTATCATTGCTATTCAGTATTCATTCTCAAAGTCATCTAGAAGAAACATGTGCTATGCTGTTTTTTTGTCAATTAACAATACGTTTTAAGCCAATTAAACGTATTTGTAGGGAGTGTGTGTGTGTGTGTGCGCTGATATATGGTGCTTCCGGACGTGTTGCCATGAGGACGTTAAGCTTGACCTTGTGATGCGTGACCTGGACTCCACGTGGGTCAGAGGAGGCTTCATGAATGAACCAGCGTGTAATATCAAGAAAGCCCGGGGATACTGGTGCACACAGCATGGGCATAATTGCTAATTAAAAGCGGATTGGATTTTTGGTGACATTTTGGTTCACTGGGAGGAAAGCGTGCATTAAAAAAAAAAAAAAAAACCCTGCTTTTTCCCTCCAGCAGAAGTCCTGCAGTTCACTTGTGCACCAGTAGGGGCGCTGTCTGACTTTTGCCTTGTCATGTGACTAAATTAAATTCAATTGTTCAAAATGTGTAAAAAAGATCAACTAGTATTATTTGGATTTAAACAAAAAAAAAAGGTTGATTTCGATTTTTTTTTCTTCCCTGTAGAGATGTACCGCTTGCCCAGTGTGATGAGGCAGATGAGGCCTGTGTGCAGGGCTCTGGCTCCACACCTCACTCGCTCCTATGCCAAGGATGTCAAGTTTGGAGCGGATGCCCGGGCGCTCATGCTCCAGGGAGTGGACCTGTTGGCAGATGCTGTTGCTGTCACTATGGGACCAAAGGTAGGTTTGTTTAATTAAAAAAAAAAAAAAAAAAAAAAAAAAAAAAAAAAAAAAAAAAGGGGGGGCGGGGGTGTATATACTGTATTAGTGTTGGTAATGGAGGTATGTATTAATTTTTAAATATCCAGACAACACTGTTTTAGACTTTTACATAAAACAAACATGACCCCAAAACACATTAATGGACTACAATGCAAGAACAAAAAAATGCTATTCTATTCAGAAAGTACATTTGAGGAAAATTTTCCAAAATGCATCACCCAAAGAAAATACTAGAATTCTTACAGATCTAAAGGACTTCATATAACCACCAAACTCTGGCGTAGTCAAAACTCTGTGAAATGCTAAACGTCTCATCATACCCACCTTGATCTTGCCATGGAAATAGGTGCCGCCGCTGCTGCTGGCATGGCATTAAAATACATAAAAATCATACTTTACACAAATAGACAGAGGGCACTGGGTTGAGTTTTATGTATTTCCTTTATGCACTTTCTTTAAGATCCTTTTCTGGAATATCTTCTAGAATAGGTCACAGTGTCCGTCTTAATGCTTTTTCCCCCCTCCCGTTCATCAGGGTCGCACAGTTATCATCGAGCAGAGCTGGGGCAGCCCAAAAGTCACTAAAGATGGAGTCACAGTTGCCAAAAGCATTGACCTTAAAGACAAGTATAAGAACATCGGGGCCAGGCTGGTGCAGGATGTAGCTAATAACACAAATGAGGAGGCAGGAGACGGCACCACCACCGCCACTGTACTGGCACGGGCTATTGCCAAGGAGGGCTTCGACACCATCAGCAAAGGTGCCAACCCCATTGAGATCCGCCGAGGAGTCATGCTGGCTGTGGAAACGGTCATCAACGAGCTCAAGAAGCTGTCCAAGCCAGTCACTACACCTGAGGAAATCGCTCAGGTAAGAATTTTAAATCTATAGGTAAACGTGTGTGCTGTATAGATTAATGCTTTGATCACTTGATTGTAAAATGCTTCAACTTTACATTCATAGGTGGCCACTATTTCTGCCAATGGAGACACTGAAGTGGGTATGATCATCTCTAACGCCATGAAGAAAGTTGGACGTAAAGGAGTGATCACTGTGAAGGTGTGTTTCCCAGCTTGCGTAGTTCAGCACATCTAAATCTAGGGAACATTTCATTGAATTGTATTTCCTCTGTGTCATCCAGGATGGCAAAACTCTGCACGATGAGCTGGAGATCATAGAAGGCATGAAGTTTGACCGTGGCTACATCTCACCCTACTTTATCAACACTGCTAAAGGTTAGCAGTCCTTTTAATAAAACACAGCTGGTGTAATTATTCCCAAACTCTCCTTCACTCAGTATTCACTGGCTGTTGTTTGCAGGTCAGAAGTGTGAGTTCCAGGATGCCTACCTGCTTCTGTGTGAAAAGAAGATCTCCAGCGTCCAGAGCATCGTGCCAGCCCTGGAAATCGCCAACCAGCACCGTAAACCCCTGGTCATTGTGGCTGAGGATGTAGACGGAGAGGCCCTCAGCACTCTTGTCCTCAACAGGTTTGACTCAGTACCTTTTTATAATGTACAGCGCATGTGTATGCAGAATGACGGGTCGTTTTTAAACTCTTGTTCTAAATAAAGCTCTTGTACATAATTAAATGACTATTTCTGTTCCTTAGAGAGTTTTAATTAACAGTTAGGCTGTAACATGCACTTCCTTCCTCCAGGTTGAAGGTCGGACTGCAGGTTGTGGCAGTGAAGGCGCCAGGCTTCGGAGACAACAGGAAGAACCAGCTGAAAGACATGGCCATTGCTACTGGAGGAACTGTATGTTTATTTTTTTTTATGTTTAACAAATCTCCATATCTCATAGGTATAACTTGGCACATGCGAGATTTATAATGTATGACTCTTATTTAGGTGTTTGGCGACGAGGCTGTTGGCCTGGCTCTCGAGGATGTACAGGTACATGACTTTGGCCGTGTGGGGGAGTTGGTCGTGACCAAAGACGACACCATGCTGCTGAAGGGCCGCGGCGACCCGGCCGCCATCGAGAAGCGAGCTGCCGAGATCGCCGAACAGCTGGAGAACACCACCAGTGACTACGAGAAGGAGAAACTCAACGAGCGCCTGGCCAAGCTCTCTGATGGAGTGGCTGTGCTCAAGGTCAGAAAACAGGCGTAAAAAAATAAAGTGTACCCATTTAGCTGCAGCACAGTGGGCTGACTGCTGTTCTGTTGTAGGTTGGTGGAACGAGTGACGTGGAGGTGAACGAGAAGAAAGACAGAGTTACTGACGCTCTAAACGCCACCAGGGCCGCTGTCGAAGAGGGCATTGTTCCTGGAGGAGGTTGCGCTCTCCTGCGCTGCATTCCCGCCCTGGACACCATCAAACCAATCAACGAGGACCAGAAGATCGGTACGTCTCTTGAGAACAGTAATGAATTGAAGGTTGTGTAATAGATGGCGCTTGGTTGCAAACAATATAATTTTTTGCCAGGTATCGACATCATCCGCAGAGCACTGCGCATCCCCGCCATGACCATTGCTAAGAACGCAGGAGTTGAGGGTTCTTTGGTGGTGGAAAAAATACTGCAGAGCGGCAGCGAGATCGGCTACGATGCCCTTCATGGCGAGTACGTCAACATGGTGGAGAGAGGAATCATCGACCCTACAAAGGTGTGTTATGAACGTGTATATATAATATATATATATTACAAATCCTAATTATGGCACCTGTTAGTGGGAGTGATATATTAGGCAGCAGGTGAACATTTTGTTCTCAAAGTTGACGTGTTAGAAGCAGGAAAAATGGTGTTGGCTAGACGACTGGGTCAAAGCATCTTCAAAACTGCAGCTCCTGTGGGATGTACCTGTCTGTAGTGGTCAGTATCAAAAGTGTTCCAAGGAAGAAACAGTGGTGAACTGGTGTTGGGATCATGGGCGGCTAAATCATATTGATGCACGGGGAGCAAAGGCTGGTCCAACAGACGAGCTCCTGTAGCTCAAATCGCTGAAGAAGTTAATGCTTTTATTGCCTGATGGGTCAGAACTGCTTTGGCAGCAAATGGGGACCAGCACAAAATTAGTCCTTTCAATAATTGCTAAACTGCAATCTTTGGTGCCATCTGCTGTGAAGACGGTGATACTGCAGCTGTGCTAAATCTCTGTCTCCCCCTACAGGTGGTAAGGACAGCCCTGCTGGACGCCGCTGGTGTCGCATCCCTGCTCTCGACGGCGGAAGCTGTGGTCACAGAGTTGCCCAAGGAGGAGAAGGAGGTTCCAGGGGGAATGGGCGGCATGGGTGGTATGGGCGGCATGGGTGGTATGGGATTCTAAACTCAACTACCACATGTGCCATACAGACTTTGAGGTAGGGAGGGTGATGGCATGGGGCACAAATTGACCCTTCCCTTGCACCCCCCTTTCCTACCTGGAAAGGTGTGTGACAATGCAGAAGAAACGGATAATCCCCGTCCCACATTCTTCTAAAAATAAAATCAAGTCTGATCTCGCCTCTCCACTCGGGGCTGAAGCTGACCTGACCTCATTGCACAGAAGACAAGCACCAAGTGACCAGACTCGGCCTGTGGCATCAGTTCATACGCAACATGCTCAGTTTAATCAGTGGTTAATACAGTAGGCAGCAAGAATTCTCTCTTCATCTGTCCTATTTGTGCATCGAATGAATAATATTAAGGAGTACTTGTTGCTAAAAGTTCTAAAAAGCTTCAGTGTTGAGGAACTTGAGCCAGATGTCAGCAAATTCCTTTTCCTTTTTTTTTTTTTTTTTCACTTTGTCTTTTTTTGTGTATGTTACGTTTACACCTGTTCTAAACATTCACTTGTCAGTCAAGAACATTAAAATGATTTCACTGATGACTTGCATGCGTCAGACTGTTCCTGATATAAATACTGATGCTAAAATGAGTTGCCTGTATAGAATATGAGGAAACAGACCCGAGACTGAGAGTTTTAGGACTAGATTTTGTCACTTGTCTTCGTCTGATATGTATCAGTGAGGCTGGTGTTTCTTCAGCTGCGACTGGAGTTACAAATGTGTGATTGATCAAATGTTTTGTACAATAGCGCTTAGTAATTGTTTAGTTTTTTTTATTTAATAAAATGTTAAAGTAAGCTCCAAATAAGACCTCATCCTCTTTTTTTTAATCATAATCTCTGGGATTTGTATCTCAGCATGTATGGTTTTTTTTTTTAAAGGAGAGAAAGCAAAGTTTGTGTTGGATGTAATTTGGCAATTGAATGTTACATGAAAGTGCAATATCAATCAATTTGTGTCAAATGACCCGTTACATATCATTGTGTAGGACAATCAATCAGGCAAAATCAACCAATTCCTTTTCTTTCTCCTCAGGAGAGAAAACCATTAGGATGTATTGAGAGATATTTTAGTCTTTTTAAAAACCAAACTGCAGTGTCTGTAGAGTTTGTTGTGTCGGCTATTAATGAAACAACTAATTATTGGCATATCCTGTATTTCATTATCTGTAATATTGCTTATTTACATGAGCACACTATTCGGCAGCTGTTGAGAAGCTCATAGCTAGAGGTGTCTAATATTATCTCTCACATGACTCATCTATTTTGAAGGTGAAACTAGTCTGGACTGGATGCTGGCAAACAAGATACTGCACAAGAGACCACAAGAAGCCTGAATTTCTTTTTTTTTTAATATAAAAATAGTTTATAAACCATGCAGGCAGGATACATACTCGCCATCACGCTCATTGAACACCCCAATCAAAACTACTAAAATAAATCCTTACTACAAGAAACAAAAACAATATCATACACCGTAGACTAGTCTGTGGTCTTACATTAGATATATACATGTGGTTTTCCCATATCCAAAATAAATATACGATGTCTATGAATATATGTTTTGAAGACAATGATAAATATGTGATGTGCTGGGTTCAAAAGCAGAAAGGGCATGCAGGTCGAGCGGAATCTTGAAGGTCTAAGCAGATACCTCACTATACAGCAATCTCACGAGAGCCATGAAGTGTATTGTCCCATCAGCCCCCTGAGTTTGGGCCCGTTTAGTAAAGTCGGAAGGATCTATCTGTTAAAAAAAAACTTTACAAACATATTGCACACATTTACAATAAAACATTTTGTCCTTTGATCTGGACACTTATTGAGACACACCAGAAGATGATACGTATCGTGCTCCCACCGATGAACGTTCAGCAGTTAAAACTATATACATGTGCCCACTTCACATACCTCCTCCGGATTTGGCAAGCATGTCCCCCACACTGCACAGGCGGGAAAGGTTATTGCTGTGCACGTGAAGTGTATGTAATCGGTTCGGTTTCTCAAAGCACATGTCATGGAAATCCCTACTGTTGCTGGTGTGAAGGTATTGGTGCCCGTTAGTCTTAGACGCAAGACACTGAACGCATGCATGCATCCAGCCGGCGCAGCAACACGTCCTTACAGTGTACCCTTTATATACAGGGCACGCGCAATCTCTTCTTGGACATTTTGTGAAAGAAAAAAAAAAAATACTGGTTCTGATTATGGCTGCTGCATGATGCACACCACCCATACTGGACAAGTCCAGGTCTTCTTATACTGTTTTTGTGTGTTTGTTTTATTACAGAAACACACAGACCAAAAGCTTACAAGACGATTCGGGAAAAAAAAAAAAAAGAAACGTAGACCCCTGTGAAAAACAGGCCTGGTTCAATCCTACTGAAATCCCAATCCCACACATGCCAAACAACCCTCTCCATCTCCTTCACAAAACTGGTCAATATCTTTTCACTGAGCTCTTGACAGACTTTCCACATATTCCAGCTGCCATTACGCATTATGGCTCACAACGCAGTTCTAAAATATGATCAGAGATGGAGTGATGCAGCTACGCATTTAACTCGCCCTACAACGCCATGCCTCCGAAAAATTGTTCCAGCCCCCAAAAATAACTTAGGATAAAAATGTAAAATCAAACGTTTTTTTTTTTTGTTTGTTTGGACCAGGCACTGCAGATACTGAGGCACGTAAAGTTGTGTTTGTTAACGTCCCCTCTACGAAAGCACCCTTTACCAGAATTCCCTTAATGCCCTCCCGCCCTGGAAGCCTCTAACGGCGCTACGTGTGGTGGATCTCATGGAACATCAGCTCGCGTGGGATCTGGGTCTCGGGACCGTAGAGTTTGCAGGCCCTTCGTTCGAACGCTGATACCATCTGCTTGACTACTTCATCGAAAAAGACCGTGGCCAACTGCGAATGCAGCAGGGAGCGAAACTCGAAGGAAATCTGTCATGGAAAGAGACAGGAGAATGTGACCTTGTGGACTGACTGTACTGCACACCGTCTCAGATTACATTGTTATAAATTTAAACAAAAAAAAAAAACAATATTGAGACTTAAATGATTGAAAACCTGAATAATATGTTCAAATCTTAACCATTAATAAAACAATGAGGTGGTATATGTATATAGGGGGTGGTATCAGAAAGTTTCCAGACTGGTTTTGTAACACGCCAACAGATGGCAGCATAAGGCAGAGTCACAGGGAGCACCTTACCAAAAGACATTGTAACAAATGTACCAAAAAGACATTGTCTTGTGTACATCAGGAGCTGTGCAACTGGTACTATTCTGACCATGTGCGCTACCAGGTCTGCGATTTCATCATGGATAGCAAATTAGAACCAAGGGAAAACGTGAAATTCTGCATTTAGCTTGATTCGGGGATGCTGCAATGAGTCGTTCGAGGTGTTTTGAGTGGCACGAGCGCTGCCAAAGCCTGATAAGAACTCAGTCAGCGTGCTGTGGATGACAGGTCCTTCATGCCAAGGATCATTACAGGCGAGGAAACTTGGGTGTATGGGTACGACCCTGAGACAATACAACAGTCTTTACAGTGAGAAAGCGTCTCAGGTCCGCAGTTTGACATTCTTTTTCAACATTCCTCGAGAATCCGTCCTCAGGGACCAGACCGTCCACAGCGAGTTCTACTGCCGGGTTTTAAGGCCATTCAGCAAAATAGACTCAACTAGAACAGAGTTAGTCTTATATCTTTTTGATACCACATTGTAACTGCCCTTTACTTACAAATTGGGTTAAAAATATTTTAATGCTGCAAAAAAATTTTTGATGGTACCCAGGTCAAATAGATTCAGTCGTCGCTTCAGCTAGCTTGTCAGACGGTTTGAAAACAAAACAAGCACAAATCTTTCTGTGTTACTTACAGCAAAGTCCAGAGTGCATGTTCGGGGGTAGCCAGGTAGGCCAGGACTAAATCGCCACACCGTCTCCAGGTGATTGAACAATTTACCGTCTGAACATGATGCCTTAAGAGACATAATGCAATAAGTATCACCAGCAAAAAAATTAGCAATTAAAATACACTTATTTTAAGGCATACCAAAAAGTCCTCTCGGCAGTAAATGCTTACCTTCACCAAATGGGGGCGCACTGTTGAAACAAGAGATGTGTAATTCTCCACCATTGGAGGAAAGCCCACTGTGAGCTTGGCCTTACAGAAACCAGAACGCCGGAACACGACGTCGGAGCGCTTGCACCAGGGCACAAAGTGTAGATAGTCTTCCACCTTGGATACTACCTCATACATCTCTTGCATGGAATACCTGAGAGCAGATGGAGAAGTCGATAGACTGGTGTGAGCGCCACCATCCAGCAGGTGTGGGGCCAGCAGTACAAATGTGTCTGGCTTAACTTGGAAACCATGTGAAAAATGTTTGAGGTGACACACAGAGAGGGTCGACGGAAAAATAGCACCATGCCATGAGCTACGAGCCTGACCCCAGGTCACCTTCCTCGCTTTCTCAAGCTGATAAGGAGTTGTGTAAAGGTCAAAAAAGTGTTTATAATAATCTCAAGCTAGCCAGGAGCAAATGAGTTAAACCTTTCAATCATTAGAACTTCATGTTATTCATTATGCCCTGCAAAGTTCCCAGAATGTAACATTTGCTCAGTTTGTCACTTTGGATTTCCTCCCTAATTTTAATAATTAAATCAGTTCCTTCTCCCAAGTTCCGTCTCGGAAACACGTGGCACTAACCGAACGTTTGTTTAACTGCTGTTTGAGCTTTTTCCTTCTTATAATTACTGTTTTATGACATGCTGCCACCTTGAAATCCTTTAAGCAGAAGTACTGAGGCTTCAGAGAAACAGCTATAATTGGCTGCTTTTCTATGTAAAATATGGGGGCAAAGGAATGTGTAATGTGACACTAATGAGACTTGGTTGACTACATAATATTCAGCCCCCTGTGTGCACAGGCCTTGTGCTCTCCTTGCCAAAAGCAGTTATCTAACGCCAGCATGAATGAGAGTTCTGTTAAAATGAAAGTACCTCCACACTTGGCACAGATAACTGCAGAAACCCAGAAGGCCGTCGGCATACAAGTATTTTGAGCTGTGCAGTACTGAAAGCTGCATTATTAGTGTTATAAACACTGCCCTGCTGAATTCTCAAATCTTATTGGTCAGAATGTGTTGAAGAACAGCTGCTCTGACATTTTCGGTCATATTCACTTTGAGAGAGAGAAAGCGGAGAGGATAACAGGTACTGACTTGTCTAATAGGTTCCACATCATTAAATCAAACAGATACAAAGCATTAAGTGTATCTATTATAGTAAAAGAATATGGTAATTGTTTGCAAAACATTATGGGTTTAATGGAAAAACACTTGAGGGCATGATATAGGAAAATATCCTGCTTATAATAATTACCGTCACCACACCACTGGAACACTGGATTTATTTCCCATAATCACACACTCCATGTTTTTTCGTACTCAAATTCTATATGTTTATTAGATTTTTTTAACTGACATCATACAATATACATTTCTATCACGAAATAGAAGACACGTTACCCAATGATGCGTCTCTCGGAGTACTCTTTCCTCTTGTTAAAGGAATCGGCGAGATTGAAAAAGCTTCTGGTTGGATAGAGTGCAGGACGGCCACACGCAGTCATACGCAACAGAGGAGGCACTCTGGTCATCAGGATGCCACACGATGACAGATATCTACACACAATACACACAAAGCAGCCAGGGATAAGAAACTCATCATTAGGCTTTTCACAAAGGACTTAAGAGGAATTATTTTTTACAGATTTCACAGCAACAAAAACACTTATCAGCCAATCCAAAGTCGTTCTTTGTCAGATGGATTGGATTATTGACATGATCCTGGAATTTTCTGTTGATCAAAGCTGTTGTCAGACTGCCAAGATAACGTGTACGCAGTGAAAACAAGATTGCATGGCACTTTTCGAAAGCTTACAGATAAGCAGGAGAGTGAATTACATTTTCATACTGTGAGCTGTTGAAATATAACATTTATGCCTGCTTGTGGCTCATTTAGGACCTAAACGAGGAGTAAACAAGCAGTTCAGAACACGGACCATTTCTGAGTAAAATTTACTTTGGATTGGGTAAATTTTTGGAAATGTACTAAGAATCGTCTCTATTGCATTTGTAGGACTAAAAAAAAAAAAGTCATGGACTTGTTTTCTTTATAGAAGAGCACAAATCAGCCACAATCTAAATATGATATAATAGCATCAATATGAGTCTTTGTGAAAGAAAGAGAAAAGACAAAAAACAATTGGTTAACGATCAAATTACAATATTTTACGTTATACTTGTACATGCCATAAACATTGCTATTCTATGCATACTACAACAAGGTTTTCCTAATCTTTTTTTTTTTTATTTTTTTTTTTTTACTCAGAATCAGAACAATGCTCTCACACGTGAGGAATTTGTCTGGGTGAAAGGTACAGGATGCAAATTAAAAAGAGGGTGAGAGAGAATTTCGCAGAAGGTAAAGTCAGGATGACAGACAAAATTTCAGCTCTTATACACAGGGAGGAGTAGGTGGAAAGATATAGATTCTTTTTCTACATATTTATTACATGAGATACCTCTGTAATAGAAGCTGTAGAAGAACATGCAGTGTAATGAAATGAAAAAGAAAAAGACAAAACAGAAAAAGAAAACATAAGGCACATGTTTACAGATTTGACTGGTAGGAATTTAAGTGATCAAGTGTGTTATTTTCTTTGTAGCCTCTATGTTAGGACTCTTCTACGTTTCTCACCCACTGCATGCAGCACTAAGGTTAATCTAATCTAAAGTCATCAGGTTTACAATGAATCACTAATATCATGTAGTTTGTTTACACTACAATCACTGCTATTATTTATCTTTTAAAACAAGGCCTGAATTGAAAATACAAACAAACATAAACACCACTGGTGCTGTCATTTCATGTCAGATGACTGACTGCATGCTGCTTCTACTCAGTTCTTCAACGTTAGCATTGCTTAATTCCTCTCTACTGACATGCCTCTGGTCATGTGGCTCCGAATGAGACAACCAAAAATTCACCATGAGTCACCTGATATTAAAGAATAACCAAAATTATGATAATTCAATTCATATTGTGAATACTGTAATAGATAGTCCTTATGACAACCAAATGCTGGACAAACTCTCAAGTGATCAGGAGACAATGGGTGGATTGTGAACATCTGACATCTATTTGTCCTACATGTCCCAAAACAGATTGCAGCAGGTCATAAACAGCACCAGTAAATTATTACCTTTGGCAAATATCTCAATCTAAATTTACATCTGGATTTTTGTCAACAATGTCCGTCATTCGCGGTAAGGAAATGCCGCAACTAAATACAATACAATTAAACTAGAGAGAAGATGTCGATATTAAATTGCAAGATTCGTCAAGCAGGAAATGGACATAATCCAGTATCACTCTGAGTCAAAGTTTTCACTAACAGCAATAAAATATTGAGCACAAAGTTTATCAGCCTTCTGTCACTATTCTCTTAATACAATAACTTTGTGCTTGCATCTAACTGCTAAACCATATGGATTTCACACTTTTCTGCCAAACACGTACACCCAGACTCTCAAGGCAATAACCAACACTGGAAAAGTTGCAAATTTAATACTTATCCTCATCACCGCATCTTAATAGGAATATTAATCAAACATTCAAAACCAAATGTTTCTCTTGAATCTAAAACCTCTTTCATAGATATAAGGCTTCACTACACCCATGTCTCACCAGGGTCCCTTACGCTACCTTTTTCCACAGCCATCGCTGACCTGAGCACACAAAACCCCGTGCAGGATTTTCTTGTTTGCTCAACATGTGTCCTCACTGCCAGTTTAATAACTCAATCACGGGACTCAACAATTCTTCCGCATATAAAAGGTGTCTGAAAGTCAGGAACCAATAGCAAGTTGTCGATCCAGATTTGTGAGACTGTTTTACTGCTGGAAATACTGATGCATAAAAAAAAAATTTGCACCATATTAAGCATATGCAGTTGAACTCTTTAGCCAATCAGATTACTGATAACTTCCCAAGTTTCTGAAGCCAAAAAATGTACACAAAACATTCTGCGATCTGCAGCGAACATTGTACTTTAGGAAAACTAATCCCAGGCAAAAAAATAAAGCCCCAGACCTACACCATTCATGAAGGCAGATCACCAGGATGCCCTTTTAGTTATTTAACCTACTCAACAGCTATTAGGAACAAGCGCTTGTCGTCATTACCCCACATCTCAACGTCAGGCTTTGACACAGCACATTAAACAAGACGTGATGGTCCCGGCCAAGTATGACGAAGGTGTAACTACCAGAGGACGTGTTGTGGACTTTGGACAGCAGTCAAGCCAGTGTTTCGTGCCGGACCACCGCTGCAGGTCTGTGTTGTGGGTACACGGTGTTCCTGCAGCTGGAAGGAAGGGCAGCTGATACATTGAGACACTGGAAAGTCTCGGGTGTCACCTGTTATGACGTCTCAGTCCTGCTACGTCAGAGACTGAGGGTTCAAACGAAAGTTTTTAAATTCACTTTACAATTACACAATTAGGAGGCAGGAAGGAAAAGGTTTATATTAAGATGTATGCAATGGAAAGCCTTCTAAGGATAAAACCAGACAAATATTTACAGCAAAAAAACAGTAGGTGTTTTCGGACGAAGACCAAATGACTACTCAAGGACATTTGAGGAACCTGATGTCAATTTGATTGCAATTTTCCCCCTGATTCTGCATGAATGACAGGCCTGGCATGTTTACCTGTTGATTTGAGAATAAACAGCAAACAGGTAAAGCAGTAGGAACAACATCTGTTCCAAATGAACACGGCCACAGCTTATACAGATGGTTTCTCCTTATTTATATTTATTTATATACATAATCTGTTAACAAACCTGACCACTTATGAACCACGAAAGAAAACGAAACCAATAAGCACTGCATTCTTGGTAAAGTAAATTGGATGGCTGCCATCATTAACAGTAACGCTACACGGCTAGCTAACGCTAGCAGAAGGCTCATGTAGCCACCTAGCTAACCTTTAATGCTACATTCCAACCGCGGAAACGAGTCTAAATTGTTCCCCGGTGGTGTTCGCTTATTACCTGACTCCATTCCTGCCCGGTGTTTCTCGAGTCGCTGTGAAAGGTAACTGTTTAATACACTCCGCTACCGCTCTCCGCAAACACCGGGAGCCTCTCGCCATCTTTTTTTTTTTCACTTTCTCCCCCCCCCTGCTCGAGCGCTACACTTTTTTCCAGTACTTAAGCCCGCCCCTTTAGGGGTTTCGCCCAATAGTATTCGTAATTCTATTGGACAGGGCGGAGTAGATACTCGTTGCTTATTGGTTGGAAGTGCTGTCCGTCAGGTTGGCCCTCTTTCGAGTATGTAAATTGATGACGTGCGCAGAGAAATGTCACGGGATGTGGGATAGAGTTGCCCAGGCTGAGGAGCTCAGGGCACATATCTGCAAAAGGTTAAAGTTAAATCAGTTTTTTGAGGACGCAGTGTGTGGTATTATAGTAAATTTCATGGAATTGAGATAAAAGATCAAAGGCAGCACATTAACATTTGATGTTGTTGTTATTATTATTATTATTATTATTATTATTATAACATGTTAGATTTCTAAATGGCAGGTCATGAGTTCAAATCCCAGCACTAACATGTTGCTTTTGGACCCTTAAGCTCTGTAATTGTTCAGTGGTAAAAAAAAAAAAAGATACTGTTCGCACACTGAATAAGGCCGTCTGCCAAAATCCAGAAATAAAAATGAAATATATGTGTATATGTTCTATAGGGAACTTGTAGCTCAGTGTTAAAGGTACTGTGCAAAAGTTTCAGGCAGTTGGGGAAAATGCTGTGAAGTGAGAATGCTTTCAATAATGATATAATAATGTTAGTTTATTTTAGAAAATGGAAAGTAAATTAACAGTAGAGATATACAGATCATATCACTAACTGGTGTGGCCACCCTTCGGCTTTTGATTCGTACACTTGCACACTTTATACAGGTGCACAAAGTCAGGGCTTGTGTAGTATCAGAGTATTAATCAGTTACACCAAGCAGGTGCTAATGATCTTCAATATGCATGTTGAAACCCAGTCATTAACTGAAACAGAAATAGCTGTGTAGGAGGCTGAAAACTGGGTGAGGATCAGCCAATCATTGCTACTAAGATGAGGTTGTGGAAGACAGTTTCATGTTTCAAGACATACACCATGGCCTAAAAGAAGGAAAGAAGGAAAGAAAGAAAGATAGATAGATAGATAGATAGATAGATAGATAGATAGATAGATAGATAGATGGATAGATAGATAGATGGATGGATGGATAAAACACACCCCATAAAAACTGTTAATTTCTATCAACTCTGACATATTTTGCATTATTAAGCAGCAGATTTCCTGCAAAAGCTTCATGTACTACCCATGCTGCATAAGAATGAGGAGGTTAATTCATATCAAAAGTAAGAAATTCAATTACAAAATTAAAATGCCAAGCAAAAGTTCTAGATCCAGGATTCTTTCAGACAAGGTTAGGTTCTTTCCAATTTAATAAAATAATGGTGGTGAAAAAAATCCATCTATGTTTTGTATTTTTAGTAGCATGTGCTATGTTCATGGTCCAGGCTTTCGGCCTGTTTGTGACCCTCTAACGTGGAATCTCTGACCATCTGTTTTTCTGACACATTTATAACCCTTTCAAAATTAGGAACAATTTCACTCATGCTTTAAATATGCTAATTCTAACATACAATAATAACTTGCTTTAAATATACTGATTTGCCTTTGTACCACAAAATACATGATAGAAACACGTGATAATAGGGTAGAAAAGTAAAAAGTACCATTAGAAAAAAACCCCAAAGTGTGTTATTGCCTACCTCTGGAAGTTTTCCCTTTAAAGGCAGACCTGAAAAAAAACTTTGCATCCTACAAATCCTCTCACATGTACTAATCTGTGGTTCTACTGCATGAAAACATCTGATAGAGTTCACATTTGTCTTTCTGGAACTAGCCCTTCTACTCTGGTATTCTAGAGAAAGTTTCTTAATGTTGATTAACACTAGAAAAACTGCTAGATATGAGGTTTAATGATTTCTGTCAAATCTGTTGACTAGGAATTCACCTCTATGCACAATATACAAAAGCAAAGCCATAAGACCTCACCAAAATGTTATTAGTGCATCTACATTTGTTATGACAGTAGTCATATCCTGTTATGGACAGTTGAAAAATAACACACAATTGCTGTATGACTTAATGACTTATTTTTTATATTAAATGTGTCATAATTGTAATTGTGACTTTTTCAAGATCTCACTGTGTGTGTGTGTGTGTGTGTGTGTGTGTGTACAATAGGATATCAGGTGAGATTTAAAGCACTTCGTTGTTTAGTAAAGGGTTGATACAGAACAGAATGTGTTCCCTCGGGTACACTCAATGTCCACTTTAAAAGCAACATCTGCTCATACATTGTGTGTGTGTGTGTGTGTGTGTGTGTGTGTACAATAGGATATCAGGTGAGATTTAAAGCTCTTCGTTGTTTAGTAAAGGGTTGATACAGAACAGAATGTGTTCCCTCGGGTACACTCAATGTCCACTTTAAAAGCAACATCTGCTCATACATGTAGTTATCCTGTAAGCAAATCGTATGGCAGTAGAACAATACATTAAATCATATTAGTTCAGAACATCAGGTAACGTTCGCCTCAAACAACAGAATAGGGAGAAAATGTATAATCCCAGTGACTTCAACCATGGCATTGATGTTGGTTCAAGAAGGATTGGCTGAGAATCGTGTGAAAAATTGTTCTGTGGTTGGAAAAGTCTTGTTGATAAAAAAAAGTCAGTTTTTCTTTTTTTTTTTTGTCAAATTTCCAAAATGGTTTATGCTTCCAGGAAAGATGTAGTAACTCAAATAATCACTTTACACAATGTTGGTGAGAAGAAATGCATCTCACACATGTGCATTAAAGCCTTAAAGTGTATAGACTACAACATCGGAAGACCACACTGGATCTTCATGAGCACAGACTCACGACTGGATGGTTGAAGATCTGTCTAGTTAAACACGCTCCTGAGGTACCAGTGTCCATCGGTGCAGCCCCCTTCTTCTTTTTGCATGAGGTTACTGAGCATTTCGAGAAACTATGATGAAGGATTTGGACACAAATTTATATAAACAATCTGTTACAATGGCAGATAAAAAAAGACAATAAACTATGTAAAATCTAAAATATATAAAGATAAAGATATATATATATATAATTGTATAAATTGTATATACAGGGTGTGTTTGTGGATACGAGGTATGCTAATGTACAGTAAACAGTAAACAGTAATCACATAGGCTGGTTGATGTGATTGTCCTTAAAGTGAAAGTGTGTGGTATGGTGTGGTATAAAGTGAACATCTGCGGTGTGGTTAGGTGAGGATTCTAGTTCCTTTCAAGGTTTCTACTATTTCAAAAAGTTGTTCTTTGCCAGTCACCATTGGCTTGCTTGTTATGGATAAACTTACAAGGGTACAATTTTGTGGGTACTAAACTTTGACTTTGTCTTAAGTCTTTGGCTCTCCATTTTGGATGATTCAGCATGACAGACTGAATAGATACCTGCATAAATAAGCCAGTGTACAGGAGGACAGTAAGCGTGTAATGAGGGCTGAATTACTACATTTACCAGATCATTATAATAATCAATGCCTTATTTCCAAGCTTGCATTTTATACCCTAACAACAGGTTGTCTATTTTTTATACAAGTCCAATAAAGAGGATAATGTAGTAACAGCTTAAAAAAGTGGACGGTAGTAATGGATCGTTCATAAATGATATGCTATGAAGGTGATTAAAGAAACGACATGAACTAAATAACTCAATGATTCAAAGAACCGAGTCACTAAAACGATTCGATCTTCCTATCACTAGTGCACGTCCACAATCTAATAGACGACGTTGTGTGACGTAGCCATATTGTTCCCGCCCAGGTCTTTCACTGCGCATGCGCGATTGTATAACGTTGGAGACGAAGCAGGCCTTCCGGGACTAATCCGCGTACACGCTTACACAGAATCATGGCGAAAATCGCCAAAACACACGAGGGTGAGTGTATTTCGATATGATTCTTGTAATCGTAAACACTAAACGCGCTTATTAGATAGTATAATCTTCTTGATGGAGGCGGTGAATGGCGCTGTGTTGTGCTCAACGTGAACGCGGCGGAGAAAACAAGATGGCGCCTGTGCTCTGTTGTAAAGTTCGGCTCTATGACGCATTTCAGAAACCGTTTTAGGTTTCTCAAATACAATCGCTCGTATTAAAAAAATAAAAATAAAAACACCCACCACCTATACATTACAACTCGTGTCTTGGAAGAGCCGATGCTTTTGTTTTGCGAGTACATGTACATCGTTCTGATTGAGACGGTCTCTCAAAATGGCGCCAGCTCCCTGCAAACAGTGTTTTATAAATGTGCAGCTTTTGTCCAAAAGATTGCTCAAAAAGCAAATCACACAACTTCGCGTTTTGCTGTATTATTCAACATTTTATATTTGTTGTCGTGTCATACCCAGGTAGCTAACATGCTAACACAACAAGGACGCCATGTCCTATTATTATTGTAATGCCGCCTTCGGCATCATGGACTCTCTCACCTCTTTTACAGCTTCTGTTATATTTGTTATTGTGCCGGTTTATTTATTGATCTTAACAGTAAAATCTTAAACATCTTTCCTTTATCACAGTCTTTTAGTGCCTGTGTAATGTCTGTAAATACTCTGCCGACGTGGGTACACAGGACACGTGATCTTCCTGCTTTGTTCAACTGTATTATTGTATTGGTCCTGTTTTCATTTCTAGTAGGAACATGTAGATCTCGAATTTATGTGTCTAGCGCATCTTTTGTTTATGGTAGTCTGATCCTCGAATAAGTGATAGTTTGAGCTCAGGATTTGTTCAGTGTGTTTATATACCTGCCTGTTTTTCTGTATTAAACCTAAGAACGTACGGTGTGCTTCTTCTCATTGTAGATCATGCTGGAAACCTCATCTAAACTTTTATATCTGGAATGACAAAACTTTTTAAATTGTGATTGCTCTGTGTGTGTGTGTTCAGATATCGAGGCGCAGATCCTGGAGATCCAGGGCATGAAGGCAGCGCTGCTGGAGGAGGGAGATCAAGGAGTCGGTCTCGATTCAACCGGATACTACGACCAGGAGATCTACGGAGGAAGCGACAGTCGTTTTGCTGGATACGTCACGTCTATTGCCGCCAACGAGCAGGAGGATGTAAGTGTTGTGGTTATGGCTTATCATTGTGTTTTTATTTATCTAGGGGATGACTTGTCTGAACACTTTGGCTTTTTTTTATATTTATGGTTGCGTTTGGATTGCAAGACTGAACTAGTCTTTTAATTTCTCACTTTTCATTAGGACGATGAAGAAGACTCTTCTACAACTCTGCTTGGTCCGAAGAAACCGGGGTATCATGCTCCAGTGGCAATACTCAATTCCATTCCGCAATCAGATGAACAGGTACTGATATGCTTTTTTTTCTGTAATGGTCTACAGTAGTGTCATAACAGTGCATGTTATGATGCCTCGGTCACACGTCATACCTCTACGCTACTTTCTAACAGCTAACACAATACATTACCGCTAAATTCAAACCCCCAAGCTAGCACAAAGAACAAAAAACAGCCCAGTGTGTTCACGCTTATTATTATATTTATTGTGTTGTATTTATCCGCCACTACTTAATGGCCCGCCCGTGAAAATATTGTCTTGGCACTAAACTGGTCTGTGGCGCAAAAAGTTTGGGGAACGCTGGTCTACAGTATGGTCTTATTCTGTAACCGTAAACAACAAATTCATCCATAATATACTGTGCTTTCTTTGACGAACAATTCGGTGGAATTGTGCACTGAACCGGCAGCTTGCCATAACTTTGCAAAACTGTAGCAGCATTTTCTAATAGTGTTTGAATTGCGCTAACACCCAGTTATCCTTCCTCCACAGTATGACCCTTTTGCCGAGCACCGGCCACAGAAGATCTCAGATCGTGAAGATGAGTACAAGAGACGCAGACAAAAGATGATCATCTCTCCTGAGCGTCACGACCCTTTTGCAGACGGTAAATACGACACCATCATTTGACCTCATAGCCCCATCCATGTCCATACTGATCATTGCACTGTTGGTCAACACGTTCACCACTGCTGGTCCAGATCAGCCGGTTTGGTGCTTAACCCTTCGAACACTACCCAACATTGTGCTCTCCCAGACTTAAACGATTTCACAGCCTTTTTTTTTTCCTGTAATACACGTCACAAATTTACAAACAAATTGGATCGCCCTGGCTGGGACCTTTCAGAGGATTGGAGGTGCTGGGTGTCTGTGGGAACTACTAGTTGGGTGGTGTTGCTGTTAGAGTTTGTAGGCCCAACTAGACAGGTTCCAGGTAGGTGTGTGCCTTTCGAAGGGTTAATGGATGATTATACATATTCTGAAGTGTTTTAAATAGTTAGGCAGGCAGCCAAAAATATAAGCCCTTTAGAAACGAATCGCAAACAAATAAACATATATATAAATAATACATATATATGTAGCATATTAAGCAAAAGTAAAATTCTTTTACAAGAAAGAGATCTGTGAAAGCAGCGAGAAGCCAGTGTTGTCGATCAGTTATTTAAACTCTGTTTTTAGAGAAACTGTAATTTTTTTACAGGCAGACTGGCGACATTTTACTTTAATATATATAATTACGCCCCCTTTTTCCCCCCATTTTTTGTTGAAAGAGCTGCAACTTGCTAACTCCACATGTCTCTAAGGCATTTGGTGTAGCATTGCAGTTGCACATACAATAAACCGTTAATTAAAAAAAAAAACGACAAGCGGAAAGTGTGTATGCACCAATTCGATGAAGTCACACGGAGAAATATTTTTAAATAGTGTGTAGCGAGGAAAGCGGTCATCTTATTTCAGTTATACCACTGGGTAAATCACCTTGCATGTAGCAACTTTCAAACAGGAGCATCCTCTATATGCGTGTTGTGTAAATATATTTCTATTTTATCTTTAAAATAGAAATATATCTTGAAGAATCTGTGTACAAACACTCCACAGCCCCATACTAACTGTGCTTAATTTCTCTCCTACAGCAGTACTGCTATGCCAGTCCTGTCTGCACTCTCTTAAGGGTGCAGCACCTCATCCTGTGTAGGTTATGGTGAACAAAGAGAAGAGAGATTATCAGATTTAGGAATATTTTGTGTGGGGGGGAGGGGATGGGGAGGGGGTGGGGGTCATGGGTTCAACAACTCTCTGTATTCAAAGTTCTGATCAACCTCATCCCTCCCATTTTGTCACTTCTAATTTATTTTTTGTCCAACCCATTCTATTTATTTTTTTGTGTTCAACAAATTCACACTCTAGATATCCAAATCTTCCTCCTTCGAATGCACACAAGTGCTTTTTAATGCAATTTTTCCTCTCCTCCCCTAAAAGTACAAATCTATCTATGCACATCAATATTGCTTTGTAAATCTGATTAGAGCTGTAGTCTTGTATGAGGTTTGAGTACAGTGAGTGACCAGGGCATCACAGGTGCTATACTGTTGTGTGTGAGTTTTCCAAACCTTTTTCCAAAGTGTTACTAATGGTAAAGAGCAATTTTCTAGGCTTCTTTTCTGCCGGTTGAAGTCTGACTGCAGATGGACCCTTGGCACTGAAAGTGTACGTATTCTGGAGAGCACAGCCCAGGACCCTGCAACATTGATGGCTATATCCTCTCCTTAACATAATCCACTATGTACCTGCCTGTTTTTAAAACTATGAATGTTAGGAGTGTTTTTAATGTTAGGCTGTATTGTGATGCAACCTGTTATGTTGAGAGGACAGTAAGTAAAAGATTTCTGTGGAGTAGAATGAGGGTCAGTTGACTGTTTTCAATGTGAGGAAGGCGCTGGTGCTAGCATGAGCCTGGCTAACTGTCTTGCATTTTGTTGGTGCTTTCTTTTGCGCAGGGGGCAAAACGCCAGATCCCAAGATGCCTGCCAGGTCGTACATGGATGTGATGAAGGAGCAGCATCTCTCCAAAGAAGAGGTATTTAAAAAGTTACAATATTTTTTAACTGTAAACCTTTAATTTTTATTTTTTTAAATATATAAAGTGTGTCTAAAAGTAAAACGGTTCAATTAAGGTGTTTTCTGAGCTCTTTTTAAATTTGTGTTGTACAGAGAGAAATCAGATTGCAGATGGCAGAAAAGGCAAAATCAGGTGACCTGAAAGCAGTTAATGGTTCTGCCGCATCTCAAGCTGCTGCTCCCAAACGTAAGCGTCGGTGGGACCAGACTGCTGACCAGACCCCAAGCTCTACACCAAAAAAAGTGTCCAGCTGGGATCAGGCAGATACTGGAGCAGAGGTATGTCCACTTTAAAAGTTATGTGCATGGTGGTGAGGAAGTTTAGAGCATCTGTTATCATCTGACACTTTTTCCAATTTTTTCGGTTTTGTTTTAAAACATACCATCGTTTTTTTCATAATAAAGCTTCCTTCTCTCTCCCTCCAGACACCAGGACACACACCAGGACACACACCATCAAACAGTCGCTGGGATGAGACACCTGGTCGTCCAAAGGGTAGTGAGACTCCCGGAGCCACCCCCAGTACACGCATGTGGGACCCCACACCCAGCCACACGCCTGCTGGTGCTGCGACGCCTGGCCGAGACACCCCCGGCCACGCAACACCCGGCCACGGTGGTGCCACTTCCAGCGTGCGCAAGAACCGCTGGGACGAGACGCCAAAGACCGAAAGAGGTAAATTAACACAGCATAATTATGATTAATAATTATTATTTAAAAAATAACTCTCAAATTCAAGACATTTGAAACAATTAAAAAATAATTGTATTTTTTTTTTTTAGAAACGCCTGGACATGGCAGCGGCTGGGCTGAGACTCCTCGTACAGACCGAGGGGACGAGTCTGTGGAGGAGACCCCAACACCTGGAGCAAGCAAACGAAAGTCCCGCTGGGATGAGACTCCTGCCAGTCAGATGGGCTCCTCCACTCCTCTCCTCACCCCTGGAAAGACCCCCATTGGCACACCTGCTATGAATATGGCCACGCCCACTCCAGGTACTATTCCAATAAAGTGTATATTTTTAGGCATCATTTGAAGCAAAGACAAGTTGTATTTATTGTTTTCTTTTTGTTCCTAGGTCATTTGATGAGTATGACCCCCGAGCAGCTTCAAGCATGGCGGTGGGAAAGAGAGATTGATGAGCGGAATCGTCCACTGACTGATGAGGAGCTGGATGCTATGTTTCCAGAAGGCTACAAGGCATGCTCTAGATCTTTTTACTTTGTTATAGCAAGTTTAAGTGGTGTTTTATAATAAACATTTAACGTTTAATTTTTTATTTTTTTCCCCACAGGTGCTTCCCCCACCAGCAGGCTACGTGCCCATCCGCACCCCTGCCCGCAAGTTATCAGCCACTCCAACCCCGATCGGTGGCATGACGGGCTTCCACATGCAGGCTGAAGACCGAACAACTAAACAGATGAACGACCAGCCATCTGGCAACCTGCCTTTCCTCAAACCAGATGACATCCAGTACTTTGACAAACTTCTGGTGAGATTTTTTGATCATATGAATGCTCATTTCTTTCAGAAATTGCCCGTGTTAGAGATTAAAGCAACATTGTGTCTTTTTCAGGTGGAGGTGGATGAGTCCACTTTGAGTCCGGAGGAGCAGAAGGAGCGCAAGATCATGAAGCTGCTTCTAAAAATAAAAAACGGAACCCCTCCCATGAGGAAGGTAGGTACACTTAGCATGTGCTGAGCTGTCATGATTCAGGTTTTTTATTTTATTATTTGATTTAACTATGATCTTGTCTAATCATCTTTGCTGTACTTTTAGGCTGCTCTCAGGCAAATCACAGACAAGGCCCGGGAATTTGGTGCTGGACCGCTCTTCAATCAAATTCTGCCCCTGCTCATGTCTCCCACTCTTGAAGACCAGGAGCGCCATCTGTTGGTAAAAGTCATCGATCGCATCTTGTACAAACTGGACGACTTGGTTCGACCTTATGTCCACAAGGTGAGTCTATAGTATTTTATGCTACATTTAAAATATTTTGTGTATATGAACCGTGTCTCAACTCTGTTTTTTTTTTTCTCCAGATCCTTGTGGTGATCGAGCCCTTGTTGATTGATGAAGATTACTATGCCAGAGTAGAGGGCAGAGAGATTATCTCTAATTTGGCAAAGGTGGGCAAAATTCCTATAAATGCATTTACTAGTAATAATGTACTATTATTTTGGTTGTTGACATCTCTCTCTCTCTCTAATACAGGCTGCTGGTCTGGCCACTATGATCTCCACAATGAGGCCTGATATTGACAACATGGACGAGTATGTGAGAAACACAACGGCTCGTGCCTTTGCTGTCGTGGCTTCTGCTTTGGGTATTCCCTCCCTCTTGCCTTTCCTCAAAGCCGTGTGTAAGAGCAAGAAGTCGTGGCAGGCTCGGCACACGGGTATCAAAATTGTGCAGCAGATTGCCATTCTCATGGGTTGTGCCATCCTGCCTCATCTGCGCAGCTTGGTGGAGATTATTGAACATGGTAAGTAACGGTAATGTGACTCTTGGAGCAATCAGATTTCAATGTAATAAAATTCCTTGGATTGGATTGATGTATAGTTTGTCGTGCTTCACACCCCTCTAATGTTCTGTATTTATACTTGCAGGTCTTGTGGATGAGCAGCAGAAAGTGCGCACCATCAGTGCTTTGGCTATTGCTGCTCTCGCAGAAGCTGCCACACCCTACGGTATTGAGTCTTTCGACTCGGTGCTCAAGCCACTTTGGAAGGGTATCAGACAGCACAGAGGCAAGGTGAGCGTTTAATCAAGTTTATGAGCAACGATTATTATAAACTCTGGTTCAGCAGTTGTCGAGGTAAAAAAAAAAAAAGATTAAACAGGAAAAATTTATTAAACAGGAGTAAATATCATTTGTTTGCATTTCTTTAGGGTCTGGCTGCTTTCTTAAAAGCCATTGGATACTTGATTCCTCTGATGGATGCCGAGTATGCAAACTACTACACGAGGGAAGTGATGCTTATCCTCATTCGAGAGTTCCAATCTCCAGATGAGGAAATGAAGAAGATTGTCCTAAAGGTTAGAGGAACTTATGCTTTATTAAACCATAAGTTCATTTGAGTGGTTCATATTCACTGTAATTTTAAAGAACCAAGTAACACTGTTGTTTGTCACTTTTGTAGGTGGTAAAGCAGTGCTGTGGGACAGATGGTGTGGAGGCCAACTATATCAAAACTGAGATTTTGCCCCCTTTCTTCAAACACTTCTGGCAGCACCGTATGGCCTTGGACAGGCGTAATTACAGACAGGTATGTTGGGGTTTCTTTTCTGGCGAGTGTTTATTAAACGTGACAAGTATTTCCAGCAATGCTTCTGACTTTCGTTTGTTTAATGATATGCCATGTTTTTTTTCTCCCTCTAGTTGGTAGACACTACAGTAGAGCTGGCCAACAAGGTTGGTGCAGCAGAAATCATCTCAAGAATTGTGGACGACTTGAAGGATGAAGCTGAGCAGTACAGAAAAATGGTGATGGAGACAATAGAGAAGATCATGGGCAACCTGGGTGCAGCAGACATCGACCATAAACTGGAGGAGCAGCTTATTGACGGCATCTTATATGCTTTCCAAGAACAGACCACTGAGGTGAATTACAACGAAATGCCTTTTTATTTTGGGGGGGGGGTGTGTGTGTTTCAGTTAGAATCTAAATTTTAATATTGATTCATTCCACAGGACTCTGTGATGCTGAACGGTTTTGGCACAGTGGTGAATGCTCTGGGCAAGCGAGTTAAACCCTACCTGCCTCAGATCTGCGGTACTGTTTTGTGGCGTCTAAACAATAAGTCGGCCAAAGTCCGTCAGCAGGCTGCTGATCTCATTTCTCGCACAGCTGTGGTTATGAAGACCTGTCAAGAGGTGAAATAGTTTGTTACTCTGAAATACAACTACCTGAACATATTCATGATAAAATCCTGTTACTTGTGTTCTTGGATTTAACCTGTAAATATGATATTTTATTGTTAACAGGAGAAGCTGATGGGTCATTTGGGTGTTGTGCTGTATGAGTACCTGGGAGAGGAGTACCCTGAAGTGCTTGGAAGCATCCTTGGAGCCCTTAAAGCTATTGTCAATGTCATTGGTATGTCTTTTTTTATTATGTATATAAGTATTGCGATTGGAATATAGGGATTAATTATCGCAGTCCATACTAATTATATTCATTTGACCCTTTCCCACAGGTATGCACAAGATGACGCCTCCAATTAAGGATTTACTCCCTCGATTGACACCCATTTTGAAAAACAGGCATGAAAAGGTGCAAGAGAACTGCATTGATCTCGTGGGCAGAATTGCTGACAGGTTAGTGTTGAGTCCTGCTTTATCTGTGCTGAAACAGTGTGTCTTGTTTATCCCTAAAGGTTTTTAATTTTATAGGAAATACTTTTCTTCACTATACCTAGTTTTACGTTTTGGATTAGATTCGGCAATCACAGTTGTTCAGTTTGCAGTGTGGCCTTCAAAACCAACTTACAGGAGAGAGAGGAAAGTATTATAATAACGTTCAGGTTATTGTTTATGCATATGCTGCAACCCTACATCTACACACACCAGGCAGAACATTGTGACCTCCTGCCTGATATGGTGTTGGTTCCCCTTTTGCTGCCGAAACATTCCTGACTCGTCGAGAATTAACTTCTTCAGCAATTTAAGCTACAGGAGCTCGTTTGTGGGATCGGACCACGTGGTCCAGTTTTCGTTCCCCTTGGCGTCGCCAGTTCACTACTGTTCCTTTCAATTACCACTTTTTATAATGTAATATTTGAAATATTTTATTTAGCAAACCAATGTAAGTACCTTGTAATACTTTTGTACATCAGGCCTGAAATATTCTGTTCCTGCTTTTTTATTTTAGGGGTGCAGAGTATGTGTCTGCCAGGGAGTGGATGCGAATCTGTTTCGAACTGCTGGAACTACTGAAAGCTCACAAGAAGGCAATCAGACGAGCCACAGTCAACACGTTCGGCTATATTGCTAAGGCGATCGGGTAAAAAAAATCAATCTTGTTTTGCTTCCATTTAATGTTAGTGCTTGTGATGTTCAAAAAGAATTAATTTGATTTGTCTTGATTCGTCTAGGCCTCACGATGTACTCGCCACGCTGCTTAACAACTTGAAAGTGCAGGAGCGTCAGAACAGAGTTTGTACAACAGTTGCGATAGCCATCGTAGCAGAAACGTGCTCGCCCTTCACCGTACTCCCAGCACTGATGAACGAGTACCGTGTACCTGAACTGAACGTTCAGAACGGTGTACTTAAATCTCTCTCGTTTTTATTTGAATATATTGGTGAAATGGGCAAGGACTATATCTATGCCGTCACCCCATTATTAGAGGATGCTCTGATGGACAGGTGAGCAGTTATTTTTTTACTTTAATGTTTTTTTTATTTGCTTATTGAAATTAATGTAACCTACAATTTTTTTTTCCCTTCACAGAGATCTTGTGCATAGACAGACTGCCAGTGCTGTAGTACAACACATGTCTCTGGGTGTATATGGGTTCGGTTGTGAAGACTCTCTCAACCACTTGCTCAATTACGTTTGGCCTAATGTTTTTGAAACATCACCGCATGTTATCCAAGCTGTAATGGGGGCCCTTGAGGGACTTCGTGTGGCGATCGGACCATGCAGGATGTTACAATATTGTCTGCAGGTAGGCATTTAAAATTTTTTTTTTTTATAAAAGTAGTCTTGCGAGATTCCTTTTATCTAATAAGCTCTTCTTGTTTTTCTTTCAGGGATTGTTTCACCCTGCACGGAAAGTTCGTGATGTGTACTGGAAGATTTATAATTCCATTTACATTGGTTCCCAGGATGCTCTAATTGCACATTATCCACTTGTCTACAATGATGAGAAGAACCCATTCGTTCGCTATGAGCTCGAGTACTTTCTGTGAATACGTTTAAACTTGTGCACTCATTTTTTTATTTTGTTTCTTTTTTTTTTTCCCGTTCGTTTTTAAAATACACTGCTTTATGTACTTGGTCCGTTTACTTTGTTGGTTTGCAGCGTCATTAATCGCACATGCTTGAGGTTAGCAAAACAGTTTTAAATTAAAATAGACCATTTAAAATAAAAATTCAAAAAAAAGTAAAAAAAATTCGGGAAATATTTGGATTTTTTTTTTTTTTTTTTTACTCGACACAAACAATTGCAGTGAAATGTAGCGGCAGATTTGCCAGCAGCTATTAAGATCTTAGTAGGAAAGTCTCAACAAACCTTCTCATGTGTAATGATTTCTGTGCAATCATCTGTTCTTACTCTATTGCTTGTTATGCCTAAATAAACATTTGTGTATGAAAAGGCATCCTTAGTTGTGTGATTATTGTATTAGAATCAGGGCTTACATTTTAGGTTTACACCTATAAATGAAAAGAATTAGATTTTTCATCACTAGATCGTGTAATAGATTTCAACCAGTTTATGGTTGGCAGTGAATTATTTTGGACTGGGGCAGGTTCAGGCATTTTTGTCAACAGTGGGTGGAAGTGGTTTTGAAGTCACTCTTCAGCCATTAACTTTATGCATTGAGGTCAGAAGTGTCTAAAGTGGTTTGTCAGACTCGTATTTATAAAAATATCCCACTGTGAAAGATTTATTTGGACAGCATACTGTTTCCAGGACCAGTCACTCCAGCAACTGTGACTTATAGAAGTGGGAATACGTGGAAAACTGCTCACATTTCGTAGCAACAAATCTGCAGTGCTGTTTAGAAAGTTTAATACTGGTTCAAGTTGCAGCCAAGGAAGACAAGTTCTGTGTACACAAAGCAGGAGACAATCAAATTATTAGCATTGCAAACAGGGGCTAATACCACAGTTCAGTACTTGTAGTCAGTATTATGGTATATTTAATGGTTAATTATGTTGTTCTGTCTGCTTTCATTTATATATTTATATATATTATATATATATATATATAGTTTTGTTTTTTTTTACACTTTTTGTTATGGGAATAAATACCCTTATTCTTCTGTCACTTCCATTCACATTTAGTTGGTATTTTCCAAAGCATTTTAAATATGCTATGACGTCATATTTCGATGTTATTTTCCACCCGGTTAAACTTGTTTCCTAACAGAATGGGTATTTACACATAACATGCCAATGTTCTAGTCGCATCAGTAATTTATTACCCAGTCAATCAAATTGTGGAATTTTATGCAGATTAAAGGGCTAGTGAAAACATTTCTTATCCTGAACTCCTAATGTTTGTATATGCAATCGTTTTTAGAGTTTGCCCAGAATGTAAATCATCCAGTAAATGGCAGTTCTGAGGGTGGACATGCCTTACTGATGTGAGATGATGTCCGTGGTCAAAGTGTTGCGGTTAAGCTGATCCAGAGGGCCGTGGTAACTCATACACACTTTCACTCTTTGCAACTGTGGTGAACAGAAATACATCCCTGCAAACACATTGTACTGTCAAGCAGCATCGAGTCACCAAAATGAACAGGTGATGATAGAAGACGTTGCCTGTTATTATATGATATGCATATATTATGCCCAGAATTTGGCAATATCATAAATCCTTGGAGCTAACCTCCATTTTGTTTTTTTTTGGCACATACCTTTAATATCAACTAATTCTTATTTAAATGCCACTGCCTTTCTGAGTATTGCTGCACATGTGTACCTGGACCTCTTCACATTTACTGGAGCTGCATCCAGTAGAATATCTTGGAGATGTAGTAGAACAGCAGATTTGCATTCTTATGTGTAGCAGACAAATCTGCAGCAATGTGATTTCAAAAACATGGACAATACAGACTTTTAAAATTTGTATAACTTTTTGAGGAGTTGTCATGTTTTTCATTTGACAAATTGTTCATTTATTTCAGTAATTCAACTCAAATTGTAAAACTTGTGTATTAAATAAATTCAACACACACAGACAAGTAGTTTTAGCCTTTGGTTCTTTTAATTGTAATGATTTTGGCTCACATTTACAAAAAAACCAATTCAAGACAATCATGGACACCCTTCACAAAGAGGGGAAGCCACAATCATTGCCAAAGGAGCTGATCACAGAGTGCTGTATCCAAGTGTGCTAACAGAAAGTTGGGTGGAAAAAAAGGTGTGGAAGAAAAAGATTCACAACCAACCGAGAAAACCGCAGCCTTGAGAAGCTTGTCAAACAAAATCGATTCAAGAATTTGGGTGAACTTCACAAGGAAAGGACTGTGGCTGGGGTCAAGGCATCAAGAGCCACCACACACAGACATGTCAAAGACTTTGGCTACAGTTGTTGTATTCCTCTTGTTAAGTCTTACCTGGGCTAAAGAGAAGAAGAACTCTTCAAAAGTCCTCTTTTTGGATGAGAGCAAGTTTTGTATTTAATTTGGAAAATATGGTCCCAGAGTCTGGAGGAAAGCTGGAGAAGCTCATGTCCACTGTAAAAATGTTGGGGTGCAATGTCATCTGCTGGTGTTGGTCTAATATGTTTTTTGATAACCAAAGTCATTGCACCCATTTACCAATAAGTTTTAGAGCACCTCAGGCTTCCTTCTGCTGACCAGCTTTTAAAAAATGCAGCAGGATTTTGCACCTGCCCACTGACTGACTGGCCAGCAAATTCACCAGACCTGAATCCTATAGAGAATCTATGGAGTATTGCCAAAAGGAAAATGTGAAACAAGAGATCAAAAAAATGCAAATAAGCTGAAGGCACCTGTCAAAGAAACCTGGGCTTCCATACCACCTGAGCCGTGCCACAGACTGATCACCTTCATGCCACGCTGAATTGAGTCAGTAATTAAAGCAAAAGGAGCATCTACCAATTACTGAGTACATATACAGTAAATTAACATACTTTCCAGAAGGCCAACTAATTTTTTTTTTAATGAAATATTCACATTTTTTCGAGACTTAAACTACTTGAGTCTGTGTGCACTGCATTTATTTATTACACAAGTTTTAAAATTTGAGTTGAATAAAAATTATTTTTTTCATATTACTATAATGTATTGCTGCAGTGTATACACTGGTTACATGTTTGCACTGTAAAGGTGCTGAATTGAACTCTACTGCATGACAGGATCAAACCAATATATAAATCATATACATTTTATCAGCATGATGCTACCACTACGTTTCATTGTACAAGAAGGTTCCCTCAGGATGTTTAGCATTGTTGGGTGTTTGCCAAACATAACACTTTCTTCCAAGACCAACATGTTTAATTATCCATCAAAAGAACGATTGTCCATTTCTTCCATCTAAACTGTTCATCTCTAACTTTGTGAGTAATTCTTGGCCTCATGGTTTCTGTCCAGACTAATGGGCTTCATACACAGTCATTTATTTTTTGGCGAATAGCATCCTCTATTCAGAGTTGTGCCTTCATCCTATTTTACATTAATGGATGTACTGGTGCTCTTAGGACATTTTCGTTTGAATGAGAATTTTCCATAGCTTTTCCTGGACTTGTTTTGACAGCACCTTTGTTTTCATGGTGCTCTTTGCTTGGATATGTTTCCTATCAAACTCTGACTGTTTTCCACGAAGAAGTGTATATATGAGATACTGTAACTCTTTACTCTAAGATATCTTCTTCTTCTTCTTCTTTCGGCTTCTCCCATTAGGGGTCACCACAGCGGATCATCTGTCTCCATACCCCGCTGTCCTCTACATCTGCCTCTTTCAACCCAACTACATGAATGTCTTCCCTCACCACTTCCATAAACCCAAAACCTCAACATCTTCAGCTCTGCTACCTCCAGCTTCACCTCCTGACTTTTACTCAATGCCACTGTCTCTAATCCATACAACATCGCAGGTCTCACTACAGTTCTATAAACTTTCCCTTTCACTCTTGCAGACACTCTTCTATCACAAATCACTCCTGCTATCACTCTTCTCCACCCACTCCACCCTGCCTGCACTCTTTTCTTCACTTCTCTAACATATCTGAATTCCATTCAAGAAATTATGTCTTGTATCTCTTTTAATGGCAACTAGTAGCCAGCTGTTTAAAGTAAGGGTGTGATAGCAATACAGAGGTGAAATGAGTCCTAAAATCCTATATCATGGGCTGTTCATGATAACAGTATCAATGTAAGTACATTTTACATTCAGTTTGCAATGCTACACAATCTGTGGCTCTTCAAGTTGGGGAATTCAAGGCTTTGTTTTAGGTTTAATCTTTGCATGTTACGTTTGCATCAAGGTTAAATATTTGCATCCCAAATATACTGTTTAATCTCACAAACACACAACTTTGTTTCCTGAAAGCACTTCAACAGCATCCTACATTATTAATCAGGTGTAGCTGTCCTTGATTTGATCCTGGGATGAGCGTACAGATTGTATGGAGATGCAAATGTTCTCCCTGACCAGGATAAAGTGATCACTGCACGTGAATAATTGAATTTAACTTCTATAGATTGTGGCAAATATTCAAAGGGTCCAAATTCCAAAATATTTAGAAATGGAATGTTATAATGCTGTAAGTGGTATAATCACAGGATTTTACATTTGTCACTATGTTTCTGGTAAAAGAGGAAGAGAATGCATGAATGTGCTCGGAGATCCTGCTTTAAAAAGCAGTTCATTACCCAGCAGCTAATCTTTTCACTTCCTGTTTTTGGTTAGCAAAAATGCAAAACATCTTTATAAGTTAAATGGTGGGAAAGGAGAGTTAATGTGAGAGGAGAAAGGTAGATATGTTGTGTGTTTAGGAGACCAAGTGGAAAGGGAGTAAGACAGGAACATTGGAGGGGGGGTTTAAACTGTTCTATCATAGTGTAGATGGAAAGAGAAATGGTGAGGTGATTTTGAAGGAAAAGTACAGTAAGAGTGTAGTGAAGGTGAAGAGAGTTTCTGATGAACGTGAAGCTGGAAGTTGAAGGGGAGATGATAAATGTCATCAGTGCTTATACTCCACAAGTGGGTTGTAAGATAGAGGTGTACCTATGAATGAAAGATGTAGGTGAAGGGAACAGAGGTAATGAGGAGGTGATGGGTAGGTATGGCTTTAAGGAGAGGAATGTGGAAGGGCAGATGGTAGTAGGCTTTGCAAAAGGATGGAAATGGCAGTGGTGAACACTTATTTTAAGAAGAAGGAGGATCATAGGGTGACGTATAAGAGTGGAGGAAGGTGCACACAGGTGGACTATGTTCTATGCAGGAGATGCAACCTGAAGGAGATTGGAGACTGTAAGGTGTTGGCAGGGGACAGTGTAGCTAGACAGCATCGGATGGTGGTCTGTAGGATGGTTTTGGAGGTGAAGAAGCAGAGGAGGAAAGTGAAGACTGAAAGAAGAATAAGATGGTGGAAACTGAAGGAGGAAGACTGTAGTGTGAGATTCAGGGAAGAGGTCAGACAGGGGCTCTGTGGTGGTGAAGAGGTGCTGGATGATTGGGCAACTACTGCAGAAGTGATAAGAGAGACAGCTAGAAAGGTACTTGGTGTGACATCTGGGAATAGAAAGGAAGACAAAGAGACGTGGTGGAATGAGGAAGTGCAGGAAAGCATAAGGAGAAAGAGGTTGGTAAAACAGAATTGGGATCGGCAGAGTGATGAGAAAAGTAGGCAGAAGTACATGGAGATGCGGCAGCAGGTGAAGAGGAATGTGGCAAAAACCAAAGGCATATGAGGAGCTGTATGAGATGAAAATGTGTTGACTAGTGAGGAGAGTGTGTTGAGAAGATGGAGGGAGTATTTTGAGCAGCTGATGAATGAGGAAAATGAGAGAGAGAGAAGGTTTTATGGTGTGGAGATGGTGAAGCAGGAAGTGGATAGGATTAGTAAGAAGGAAGTGAGAGCAGTGATTAAGAGGATGAAGAGTGGAAAGTTGGTTGGACCAGATGACATACCGGTAGAAGCATGGAGATGTTTAGGAGAGATGGCAGTGGAGTTTTAAACAAGATTGTTTAACAGGATTTTGGAAGGTAAGAGGATGCCTGAGGAATGGAGAAGGAGTGTGCTGGTACCAATCTTTAAGAACAAGAGAGATGTGCAGACCTGCATTAACTACAGAGGAATAAAGTTGATCAGTCAAACCATGAAGTTATCGGAAAGAGTAGTAGAAGCAAGGCTGAGAGAAGAGGTGACCATCTGTAAGCAACAGTATGGTTTCATGCAGAGTAAGAGCACCACAGGATAGAGCCACCAGGAAGGAGGAAAAGAGGAAGATCAAGGAGGAGGTTTATAGATGTGGTGAGGGAAGACATGCAGGTAGTTGGGTTGAAAGGGGCAGATGTAGAGGACAGGGGGGGTATGGAGAGAGATGATCCCCTAATGGGAGAAGAAGAAGAAGAAGATCTAGAGGGACTTTCAACTGAGGGCTTTGCTCAAGGGCAAACTTCTGTAATTGTAATTGAACCTGCATTTCTATTTTTTTTCTTTCAATGAACATTTACAGCGTGCATTTCCTCTCATCATCATAAAGATGGCTTGAAATCACTATTTACCTTCAAGTCTAGTTTTCCTACCGTTGATTGGTTAGTTGAGCGTGGACTATCAGCCTATCGCAGTAGAGGAGGCGGGGTTTATTGGCGTATGGGTGCAAAAGAAAAAAGCTCGGTCTGTTGAGTCGAGCAGAGGAGCAGAGGGGGAGGAGAGAGAGAAATCGTTAACTTCCTGTTTTCTGAACGCATCCAAATATATAGAGCATACAGGAAGATGTGCAGCGGATACACACCCGATTTGAGCTCTCACTGAACCCTGCTGCAAATGCGGATCGTTTCTGGGATTTCCATCACCGTCTGCATTCCTGGATCCCTGATCCTGCTCTGCTCTCCAGCCGGAGGTAGCGACTCATCAACCGGCCAGGGCCGCCACCGAGCCCCGGGGCCCCGACCGCATCTTTGTGCGTCTACAACGAAAAGCAGGGGGCTTTTGATTACCGGTGTTCATCTGCAGAAGGTCGGATGAATCGCATCAGGTGACCTCGATATGGCAGTGCTGAAGCTCGCCGATCAGGTTTGTCTGAACCCATTACACAGAGATGAGGGAATGTGACACTAATGTATCTGCATGATAGGAACGCATCTGCAAAAAAAAAAAAATGCTTCACATTTTTTCTGGCATTCACTGCACCTTTGCACGTCTTCAACACGTGATAATCAGGGGTATATATGTGCTTATAACGCGTTTTCCTCATACACACCACTTCCATATTTTAGATCACAATATAAAAGTGCCTCATCTCACTATTAATGCATCCCCTTTTGTATATCGAACAACATATTTTGCATACACCAACTGACGTTTTCCCTAAAAGCAAATCCCAATCCATCACCTCCAGAACAGGTACAGATGATATACTATAGAGGGTGCCTTTATTTTTGAGCGTATACATATATAAGGTGAGCCTTTTGGCATCTCGTTTCTGTTTTCAGAAGAGGAACCCAACACGATCTTGTGCTTTTGTAGTGCGACCACCTTAAATTTTGTTAATGTTAAACATTATGAGATGCTTTTCTGTTCACGCCAGTTGTACAGAGTGATTATCTGGTCTCTGTAGTCTGTTAATACACAGTTTTACATCTGTAGCAATGCTTTTCTTGCACCATTTTAAGTCTGAGATCAGCACTTAGAGAAAAAATCAAACCCCTGATGTCTCATTATATTTGTGCTGACTTAATTCTCATTATATGAGAATATCTATATTCTATAATATGCTGACTTAAGTCTCATTATATTTGTGCTGAGTGATTTTTCTTTTGTATTATTTCTTATATTCAATGTAAATATGTTCATGGATTATCCAAAAGGTACACGTGTGCTGTGTAAAGCTGTCTGTCCTGCTGATGATGGTGTTAAAGAGTGCATGGTCATACAGCATGACTCACTTTCCCTGTCTATAACCACACCACTAATACACGTCATAAAGCTCTTATCCTGGTACCGTGCTAGTTTCCGAGACATTTTAATAAAGATTGCACAATGATCGTAAGTCGAAAGTAGTCTCCGGGGCGTGTTTACTTTTTGATGACGAGTAAAGATAGCCGTCTTTGCAAGTCTATTGCTGACATTTTTACAAGTACGCGAACTTTTTCAAAAACAAGATTTTTACATCTAGGTGCAAATTAGTGTTTGGGTATGTAAATAGACGTGACTTTGCATTCTCGATGAAAGCAACAATCGTTAAGCTTTGGTTATGTTAGACTGAATTCATTCACTTTACAGAAAGACTTTTACACAAAGGTTTGTTTAATGTGTATCCAAAAAAACAAAAAAAAAACAACAATTTTGGTATAAAATTAAACATAAATCCAACTAAAATCAACAATTTGGGAAATTGCGCTCTATAAATATGTTCCATAGTTGCATAGTCTTTGGCGTAATTTTCTGTTTTTGATTTAATTGGTTTCTAAGTTTTGAGAATAATATTTTTAAGAAAAGAAATAGACATGTATATCCCAATGAAACATAACCTGACACATAGGAAGCAAGTTCTTTATAGATATAATACTTGGCATACCGAGAAACTTTATAGATTCATAATAATCCAGTGATATTTTCATTTTGTTTATTTCGAATTCTGGATAGATTTTAGACAATAAGTGACAAACCAATACATATTATCATTCAACAGACTTCTGAAGCTGTGATGACGATTGACACTGTTCTCCTTAATTAATGTTCTCAGGCACCTGCTTCTAAATACTTCTGTTGTCAGGGCATTTTAAAATGACAAAGCTGTCAAAAGGGAGTGGTCACATGGAGAAACTTGAAAAAACACCCTCACTTCAATTTTGGTATAAAATTAAACATAAATCCAACTAAAATTAACAATTTGGGAAATTGCGCTCTATAAATATGTACCATAGTTGCATAGTCTTTGGCGTAATTTTCTGTTTTTGATTTAATTGGTTTCTAAGTTTTGAGAATAATATTTTTAAGAAAAGAAATAGACATGTATATCCCAATGAAACATAACCTGACACATAGGAAGCAAGTTCTTTATAGATATAATACTTGGCATACCGAGAAACTTTATAGATTCATAATAATCCAGTGATATTTTCATTTTGTTTATTTCGAATTCTGGATAGATTTTAGACAATAAGTGACAAACCAATACATATCATCATTCAACAGACTTCTGAAGCTGTGATGACAATTGACACTGTTCTCCTTAATTAATGTTCTCAGACACCTGCTTCTAAATACTTCTGTTGTCAGGGCATTTTAAAATGACGAAGCTGTCAAAAGGGAGTGGTCACATGGAGAAACTTGGAAAAAACATGGAAAAAACACCCTCACTTTAATGAGAAAATAAACCAAGCGTAGTCACTGACTCAGACCACCCAGTGGGTTGCCTTAATAAAATAAATCCCACAGATTTTTGAACACTGAAATAATATTGGACTACAGTCAGAACCACCTCATTTCTTCATGGCATGGCACAAGATGCTAGAACCTCATTTCTTCATGTTAGAAACATTTCTTTCAGAGTCAGGTCCATGTTCACGTGCTTGCATTAGCCACTTGCGAAAGATGTGCATTTGCACTTCAATGCTTGCACATCTCCTGTTCAACCACATCTTGAAGGTGTTTACTGGATTCTGATCTCATTACTGGGAAGGCCACTGAAGAACAGTGAACTCATTGTCATGTTCATGAAATCAGACACAAATTTGTTTTGTGACATGGTGCATCATCCTACTGAATGCAGCCATTAGAAGAAAAAAAGGGCCAAAGTAAGTTGACAGGAAATTGAACCTGATAGACTTTTGCTGTTGCAGTTTATTTCCTTCAAGGTTCAACATGTGCATTCAGGGTTGCTCTTCTGCTGGAGCTGGAAAGATTTCACATCTCAGACCACGAAGTCCTGCTTATAATTTGCTGCTGTTCTGAAAATCAGATATTTACATACATTTACTTATTGTTTACTGGTACATGATCTATATTTCTGCATTATTTTTTTTTATAAGTTTGAAAATAAATGAGATTATGACATCACTTCTTTCAAGGGTTATGAGAAATTCATTTGGTAATGATCTGTGGTTGGTCGGTGGCAGTGCCACACAAATAGCCTTCTCCTGGTACTGGGATCTGTTGCAAAAATTGGACTATGGTACCAGATGAAAGTTTAAAGGATTATTAACAACATTGTAGTCACATTGTTGGTTTTAGAATTTTAGAAAATATAGTTTAGGGGAGTGTCTAACATGAAATTGAGTGAAAATGGAGTATTGTTATACAATATTCATCTATAAAATAGAAGTAAATTCTAGACAGTGTTATTTTTCTCTGACTATTGTTGTTCAATTATTACTTTAAAATACCTGAGTGTATATATAGTAAAAAGGTTAAAACACGCATGCATAATCTGAATCTTCTAAACCAAAAATACCAAAAATCTACCACTTTTTGGTTCAGATCTCACCAGGATACTGTAGACTTGTACCTAAGCGTTACTGCTGTAATCATTAACAACACTGGTTGGTAGAACTTAATGGTTTATGATGGAAACACCATGGTGTTCACTTATTAGTACGCATTGTAGAGAAGTAATTTGCATATAATCGCACAATCTGGTGTCACCTAAGTGAGAGAGTAGTTTCTCTTTTGTGTCTGGTTCCTCTCAAGGTTTCCTTCTCATTTCGCCACTATCACCACTGGTTTGTTAATGAGCGATCTAAACGTACATCTGGATTTCTGTAAAGATTTCTGACAACGTTCGCTAAAATTATTGCATAAATAATTGAATAGTGAGCGGGTGGGGGCGGGTTAAGCAGTCGATTTTTCAGTTTTTGTTTCGTAGACTTGCCTCATCCACGCTGACTGGTCTAACTAATCAATTTTATCTGAGGTATTGATTAACTATTGACAGATAACAAAGTAACTAACTTTGCTAGTATCTAGTATTCTGAGTACTGAGGGGAAAAATCTGATGCAAATTTATACAAATTTTCCAACTGACTCTGTGGAGAGAAAAAGAAGACAGGAAGTAGTTGCTTTCCCAGAGAGAGAGAGAGAGAGAGAGAGAGAGAGTAAGCATGTAGAGAGGGAGAGGAAGAGCAAGTATTTAGAAGCAAGGCTTCTGTTATGTGTCAGCACTGAAAGGTTTAGTGCAATTTTGGTGTTTTTGTCATTTTAAAATGTTCCCTATACAATAAAACGGTTGTTGCTGTTATGCACATATTTCGTTTATATAAAAGACATTCCTCCAGTGTAGGCCTCTGCTTTTGCTCCGTGGGCGACAGATACAAACAGTTAAAGGAAAAAAGACTGTCATATAAGGCATCTCTTTTGCAGTTTGGTGAGGTATCAGAAGTTCTGCTTTATAATCATGCACACATTCTCTTGTTTTTTCTCTCTCTCCAGTTTTCCAGCTGTGCTCAGCTTATTGGGTTAATGGCATGATAAAGAGGAAAGGGTCTGCGGTGTTCAAGTTGTCAACTGCAAAGAAACTCCCTCTTATCCCCTCCCCCATTTTTGTAACGGGATCTCATTGGCTCATGAGTTAAAGGATTGAGGGGGTGTAGTGTATGTCAACAAAGGCTTCAGTGTGTTGAGAGCTGGCTTTTGCTTAGAAGGAGTGCTGGGAGGGATATGGGGTATGTCCTTGATTGTTATGGGCCATGTTCGGGACCTTGCTCCTGTTCTTCAGAGCCTCATCACACAATAGAGCTGTCGCACTTCAGCACAAACAGCTGATCGCTCCCGAGGGAGTGGAGGACAATGTGATGATAAGAAGCAAATGAGTCCCTACGGAAGCACTTCAATCATCAAGCGCCACTCTGCGTTACCACGGCGATATACGCAAAGTATTTGGTTTTTGATTTAACTATAAAGGGATTTAAGTATAGTTCAGACTTGGATGAGCAGTAAATTCAGTTCAGAAAAAACACCACAAGACATTTGCTTAAGGCATCGAATAATTGAAAAATAAAAGGGCATTAAAACCCTGAATCAAATTAATAGTTGGATCACATTATTGCATTTAAACAGTGTCAGTACTTTTGAGTACATGGTCAATTTAATTATTCACTGGATACTGGGTATATACTTACAAAATGCTCAAAATATCCATTCTTTAATATAAAATTTTTAACAACGAATAAAAAAGGCTTTTGTAAAGGGCCTAGGGCTAAAAAATGACCTACTACTTACAAGGTTAAAAGCTTCTTATATGACTGAGTGGCTGCAGTATGTTTCCTTTTATAGTTTCATCATGAATAATTCAATTCTAAGTGTCTTTCTCTAGTTTGTCTATTGTTGCATTTTTTTATTTAAAATTTTTTAACAAGGCATTTCATCATTTTCAAAATGCAATCAGAGCTGAGAAGGTACATAAAGTATTATTTTTTTAAAATAGCATCTATACAAAAGCTCTCAAAGACTCGCTGGACTAAATGTCTCAAATCTTGTAGCGAGTCTCTGTTTCGATAAACTGCCTATTATTATTACTAGCGAACTATTTTTATGACGGCATGCGTTCGCAACTGAGGATCTGTTACCAAAAAAACAAGCTTGTCTCTGTTTAGAAAATCACTGATCACTGATCACTGTGTATGACTTTCATATGTTTATCTGACCTTCTGAAAGACTATGCCCGGTCTACTATTGCACATGGATCTACAACCTACAGGCAATTTTTCCATGGAGCGGTACATAACTAAACACAATCACATGCATATTGTTTTACTATTATACAGATTCATTGTTTATTTCAGTTACTATTTATATAAAGAAAATGTAACTCAGCTTGCTCTGATGGCGGAAGCTAAATGTTTCGACGCTTAGAAAAAAAACTGCAAGGCAGAAGTGGGTAATTTTGTTGACCAAAAATGATCCACGGCCCAGTGTTTGGGAAATTCTTGCACTATTGGACCTGTTGTCCTTCAGGTGATAACAACTGATACAGAAAAATCTTTAAAACATTGAATGTTTTGAAACGTCTTTGATAGTGGTGCAAATTGCTTAGGAATAAGTATGTTGTGTATGTGAGAAATATAGCAAATATTGATCTATTCAGCCAATTTAATGCTGCCTCATTTTGACAAAGAGCGGCTCAATCATTTTTGCCGGCCGACACCATATTTGGGGAAAAGCATTTGATAAATCTGCAGAGAACGGAAGTGATCTCACACGCGCACACACACACACACCAAATGAGCCGTTATCTTCTGTACAGAAATGAGCTGAATAAAATTTTTTCCAACCTTCTACTCATCCACATGTTTAACCTTAACACCTGGTTTTGTTCGAAAGCTGAAAACTGATGTTTACTGGTTATGCAGTACAAAAGGATGTTGTGTGTAAGTTAATGGCAAAACATGTCAGCAGCGTAGTGTCCTGTTTGAGAACAGATTTTGAGAGAGCGTGAGTGAGAAGGCAACTGAAACCAGAGAAACCTTGGTCATTTACATCCTTTCGAGGGTTGTGTGTGTGTGTGTGTGTGTGTGAAAGAAGGAGTGGAAGCGAAAGACCGAGTGATGTCAGCGGGTTTGAGAGAACGAGAAAGAGCAACGCAGGCGTATTTGTGACTTTCTTCTCTGTCCAACACAAGGCCGCATTACCGCATTTTCCAAAGCAGGCGTTGGCAGTTTGCCTTGTCGGCTTGAGCGTGTGTGCATTTGAAATCTTTCTCTCTTTTTCTCCTTGTAGCGGAACCGAAAATGCTTTCTGAGCTTCCCCTCTGTCTTTTCTGAGAAGGTGGCAGCATGCAACAGGAAGTGTCTTCTTTTCTTTCAGGCAGCTAAGAGACACAGACAGGAAGTGAACGTACATGCAGGTTTATTAGTGCATTGCTGGAACTGGGCCGTTCAGTTGACTGAATATTTCCCCTTTTTTGTCAGAAGGAAGCACTCGTGTATGATTTAAGCATGATAAAGCTGTCTTGCCGTCGTTGTAGTTTTAGCTGTAAGATTTTTGAGAAGTCACGTGCGCTCTTGCGCTTTCACGTTTTACCTACAACCTGCAGGTGATGCAGACGCCGGGTGTACTATCATGGGGTCCCGAGTTTGTGTTTTTAGTGACGATATCAGTTCCCATGAGGCATAGGGATGCAGTTTCACACAGGCTGATGTTTATCACCCTCATGCGGGTGTTCTGGCCGAATCGCAAGACAAATCCACGTCCTTTATGTCAGCAGTCATTTGTGATTTTATAGGGGCATCCAAATCCAACCGATTCTTTCCTACTCGCAGGAAAATGCGCACAAGTAATTCCTATTATTAAACCATATAAATGCCTTTGTCACTGAAATGCATTTTGTTTGTCCGCAGCCGGCTCTTGTTCAAGCCATCTTCAATGGAGACCCCGAGGAGATCCGCATGCTCATCTACAAATCGGAGGACGTCAATGCACTGGTATGCAGCACTGCCCCGGCAACTTCATGACCCACATTCAGTTCTTTGTCTCCAACCTCTAGAAAATGAGCTGTAATCTATTTACCCAAGGGCATTCGAGACAGTATTTAGTCTGCTTTCCTTCATCACGACTCTATTCAGATCGTCTTCGGTTGTTCCACGGTCCGCCCGACATATTTATCTACAACTATTGCTACACTCTGTTACAGGCCTCATCAGTGATAATACTGTAGATGAAAGCTGATGGTCTTATTTGAGCCCTCCTGGGAAATTTATCATGGTGTGTTAACACAAGCCTGGGGATTATTATGCTTTTCAGCAAAGATTAGAGTTCAGATTGTATGCTAACTCGAAGCGATGTCTCAAACCTGGGGCTTTTTCTAACCACTTTAATAGTAAAGGAAATACATAGACGTCCTCATTACAGATTCAGATATAAAGATGAATAGTTGAAGTTGATATTGATTTATTTAGAGATATGAAGTCTGCACATTAAGGGTTATTAGGGATTACAGTGTAATCTGCCCTCTTCTGCATACACAAACTTATAGACACATTATTTAATATAGTCGCTGTGATTGACGAGAGAGAGAGAGAGAGAGTAGTTCAGACATGTGCTCTGAGAGTCGCGAGAGAGAGAGAGAGAGAGAGAGAGAGAGAGAGAGAGAGAGAGAGAGAGAGAGATCATGCCATCCCTCTCATCCATTGACACTGGTTCATTTAGCTGTCAAGGGTCTCAGGCATGGATGGCAATAAAATTAGGGTTCCAAATAACATGTTGAGCCATAGAGCTTTTTAATTAGAGTTAGACTCGGATATACTTCATTGATCCAGTGAGGTAAATTATTGCGTTAGAGCAGCAGCAGGTTTCACAAACAGAAGGAAAACAAAAAGCGGAATGTAAATAAATAATTGTAACATAAATAATTAAGTAACTAATTATAATAAATTGTGAATAAATACAATATTGCAAGTGATGTTACATAAAAAAAAACAGCTTTACTAGTTTACCAGCTGCTCAAAGGAAGCGTCGTTTTTATAGTTAGAACCGTGATATTTAAATTATTCGATAACATATAATAAAACTATAGTATAATAATAATTGAGAATTGGTAGAACACAAGTTCCGGCCCTTTCATAAACACCGATCAGGCACAAAAGTATGATATTATAACATTATGACTGGTAAAGTGATTAACACTATTTAGCTCTTCATCATGGCACCTGTTAGTGGGTGTGATATTATTAGGCAGCAAGAGAACATTTTGTCCTCAAAGTTAACGTGTTCAAAAGCAGGAAAAATGGGCAAGCGTAAGGATTTGATTGAGTTTAAAAAAGGCCAAATTGTGATGTCTAGACGACTGGGTCAGAGCATCTCCAAAACTGCAGCTCTTATGGGATGTTCCTGGTCTGCAGTGGTCAGTATTTATTAAAAGTGCTCCAAGGCAGGAACAGTGGTGAACCAGTGACAGGGTCATGGGCAGCCGTGGCTCGTTGATGCACGTGGGGAGCGAAGGCTGGACCGCATGGTCTGATCCAACAGACGAGCTCCTGTAGCTCAAATTGCTGATAAAGTTAATGCTGTTAATGCTCGACGATTCAGGACAGTTTTGGCAGCAAAAGGGGGACAAACACAATATTAGGCAGGAGGTGGAAGATAGATGGCCAAAGAAGTCTGGTCGGTGTATTTCATGAAAGCCCACTCTGGCCTACTTGTATAACATTTGTGTTTGTACATTGGAAAATACAGATACCGTCTGCCATTTTTGTGCCATGGTTTAATGTAACACACAGAAGCAAAAGTAGAAGTGACAAGTCAAATGAGCTTATTTACACTACACGGAATATAAAGTAGTTCCTATTGCATGCAGAAATGCTGATTTTTATATTGGATTCACCTGCAAACAAGTGACAAAAACAGAACCAGCAACTAGAGTCAAGTCCTCTGTGGTTTTGGATGTTAGAGTTGAGATCACCTGACAATCAGGATCAAATTAAATCTATTTCCCTCTTTCAGATTAAAGTGGGAACGCTCTATTTGTACACCTGTCTGGCTCTGGAGAGTGTTTATAAATGGCTTATTATAATGCTTCAAAGTGCATTAATTTTACAGTGGACAATGATTTAGATAACAGCCGATTAATACATTTAAGGCTGATTTCCATGATGAATCCTCTTGTTCTCCGATTCGTTCTCTCAGGACACAGAGAAGCGTACACCCCTCCATGCAGCAGCGTTCCTCGGTGATGCAGAGATTATTGAGCTCCTCATCCTCTCCGGTAGTCCTCTTCTCTTTTCTTCTTTTCCTTATTGCTCCATCCTTCTTGAAAGTATACAGGATGACTTTAAACATGCACTGGTCATATTAGTGTTGTTTAAAACTTTCTTTCAGCTTCTCCCATTAGTGTTGTTAATAATAAAATAATAAGATGTAAAAATGCAACGTTATGTCCTGTTCCTCTCTGCCTGAATGGTCTCACTTCTCATTCTCGTTTTCAGGAGCCCGGGTCAATGCCAAAGACAACATGTGGCTCACCCCTCTTCACAGGGCCGTGGCATCACGGAGTGAGGTGGGTTTTCGAGCCGCTGGCAACCCACAAAACTGTGCTGGAAGTAACACTCTGAAACTGGGACAACAGGAACTGACTGACAGAAACACTCAGATAGCAAGATTTATTTCTTACCATAGCAACATAAGCAACACATATGAGCAAATAAAACATGCACATATGGACAGTCATGAAAATGAAGGTCCATATGATATTGTGCATTTTTGATTGATGCTTGTAATCGAATCTGTTTTAAATTTTGGTTGTGTAATATTTTTGAAACGGTTGGTCTTTTCTTAACAATTCTTCTCTAGTAACACTGCTGATTTGCTACAGTGCTACAAAATCAGGCTTCAGGATCCTTATTTGTAATGTATCATGACGAGTATTGCGATATCATGGTATAAAGAAATTGCTGACCTGAAAGAAGGAAATTTATGGCAGAGTGTAAATGGAGTTTTTTTTTTAACCTTGGTTAGAGCAACACGAGTTCCTTCCTGTTTCTCTTTCTTAACCTGCCGCATGATTACAAATATGCATCCCGCAAGACAAGATACAAAACGATACAAGCTGAGATACAAAATGTGTTTGTGCCTTTTAATTTTTATTTTCTTTTTGCTTAGAGATTTAAGCTGTAAAAGTGGAAAATGTACTAAAAGCAATAAAACATTTAATAAATAAGACGCATTCAAACAAGATTCAAAATTTTACTGTTCCTTACAAACGTATTGCTTTGACGATATACACTTTATATAGGTTTTATACATATAGTTCGTTTTTTTTTACTTTATGAATTAATGGTGATTGTGAGCATGCTTGATGTGATATAGATGCTGCTGAGTTCAATCCTCACACCTGCTTCTTTTGTTTCTAGGAGGCAGTGCGTGTGCTGATCCGTCACTCGGCCGACGTGAACGCACGTGACAAGAACTGGCAGACGCCTCTTCATGTGGCAGCCGCCAATAAGGCTTTGCGTTGTGCTGAGCTCATCATCCCACTGTTAAGCAGTGTAAATGTGTCAGATCGTGGTGGGAGAACTGCTCTGCACCACGCCGCCCTCAACGGACACACCCAGGTACACGAGATATTCCCTATATGTGTACGTATGATGATGCATTGGCGCAAAAGTGTGCAGTAGGCAAGTAAATGGACAAAGCAGTACAATTCAGGAATGATCCCACAGTTCCCAATCCAACAGCCCCGACCTCGCTAATAGATTTCGTCCATTTTGTCCAAACCAAGCACCTCATTATCACACAAGCGTGAGCTGAGACGTATTGGACTGCTTTCACATAATTTCAAACGCTCCAGTAGAATCTTCCCACATACTCATTTTTATGCTCCCTCCTCAAACTGGCTTTAGGCTTTGGTTTTGGCAGAGCTGTCATCCTAAATTGTATTTAAAAAAGGATGTTATATAAAGTGAGACCCACACCAACTGACGCACAACTGACTCACAGGGCTGTAACCCGATGTGACTGGCAGAGTCGTTCCTTTTTTTCCTTGCCATCTTTCCATCTTTCTGAATTTCTTTGTTTCTCATTTGCTGCTTAGATGGTCAATCTGTTGCTGGCCAAGGGGGCCAATATTAATGCCTTCGACAAGAAGGACAGCCGTGCTCTTCACTGGGCGGCTTACATGGGTGAGACGAGAATGCTGAGCAAGCAGACATTTTGCACACAGATAACACTGTAGTTTGGAAATATAGCTGCTGTTGTCGAAAGAAAGTAAATTTCTGCTGCAGATCAAATCATGACGTCTAAACTGGTGACATGAAGGAATAAAAATGCAGGAAGGAAACACATCGTTGACTAAAGCACGTGGGCGGATGCTCTGTTTTGCCCCCTGCAGGTCACTTAGAGGTGGTGTGTTTACTGGTGGAGCAGGGGGCCGAGGTCAGCTGTAAGGACAAGAGAGGATACACGCCTTTTCATGCTGCCGCCTCCAGTGGACAGATTGCTGTGGTTGAACACCTGCTCAGCCTGTCGGTGGAGGTAATTACACTCGTTTGCGTCCACTCTTACTGTGTAACACAATTTCACTGCTCTGACTTGCACGTACATACACAATATAGACTACAACAATTTATTTTGGTGGTTTATTGTGGGAAAAAAGTGTATAGTTTAGAATAAATTTCCCAAATAGTTAAAAAAAAAAATTGTTTCCTGCCACAAGATGAGGGTGAGTCAAAACCGTTGCAGTTACAGGGTGCGGTGGCCTCGTCGTCACACTAGAACAAAGGGAAAAAATCACATAATTATCAGTCGTGAAAAATGTTGTAACGCCACATTAAACCCTCCCGGGACTAAAACATCTTAGTTACAGAGTTTTTTTAAAAGGTTCTTGCACATTTACATTAGATTTACAACAAAACATATCCACGAATATTTTAAATGTGTTTTTTTTATTTGGTCCAGATTTAAAGTGTCACAGTGTCAATGTCACTAAAGTGTTCATGTGCTGTATGTGTCAGTTGTGCAAAAGAAGGAAATGAAGGAAATGTAGACGGAGAGAGAGAAGTCCCGGTACTAGACGCTAGATGTTGTCCTGATACACACTTATTTAAAAAAAACAACATCTTGTGGAATTAAATGATATGTAATGTCTGCCATTCAAGTCTCTGTGTATGAGCCGTTACTATAGAATCTAGAATGAAGTAGAACAAGTGCATTAGGCTCAGGTTAAGAATAAAGGTTTTTGTAGTTCCTCATTCAAAGGCACTTCATTAGAAAATTCAAATAGTGCTGTAAGATGAAAATAAGGTGCTTTATACCGTGATTTCTGGAATATTAAATGCACCTGTCTATAAGCCGTCTTCCCTAATGAACTTTACACAGGCTTTAACGAAAGACAGTGTCTGTTACACGGCTTGTATCTAAACAGTAGCCTACCAAGAAAGTCATTGTTCACTGTCTTCCTCCTTCCTTTCACAACTATTTCTTTCTGGAGTTTTTCTTTGGGTGTGGTCGTGCGTTTAAAAATCACCATCGGTGAATCTTTTCTCCCGATGCCGCGCAGTTTAGAACATAGGTGAAGTGTGTTTTTTCATCCCGGTTGTTTTCAGCGTGACGAATGATTCGCATTTCCTGTAGACAGTCCGAGTGAGCGGCAGGTCAAACGTCAGAGGAACATCATCCATATTTATGATGTGGTGCGGCCCGATTCAGTGGGAGCGCATCTGATTTATTATAAAGAGTTTCATTGGTTCACCTGAACCCGTTCTGCAATTTCATTGGTCTAATGTTTAATGCTTAGTTTTTTGGCATGAAGTTTGTGAAACCGGGAAAAACCCAGGAAAAATCCATAAATTTGCCACTTTATTGTTTAAGCTGCGGTGTTCAAAGCGTGGGAAAAAAGTAGCGGCTTATAGTCTGGAAAATACGGTACTTGTCGCATGTACATTGCAGCACAGTGAAATTCTTTCTTTGCATATCTCAGCGATGTTAGGAAGTTGGGGTCAGAGTGCAGGGTCAGACATGATACAACACCCCTGGAGCACAGAGGGTTTACGGCTTCTCTTAAGGGCCCGAGAGTGGCAGCTTACAACCCCGGACCATTAAGGAACCGTTTCTGCCTGTTTAGATCCATCCCTACACTAAAAAACAGATTTAATGATGTGGATAACTGAATAATCTATTTGTCCCTCCTTTACCTCTAACAGATAGATGAAGCGAATGCGTTCGGGAACACGGCTCTGCACGTGGCATGCTTTAACGGTCAGGATGCTGTGGTGAGCGAGCTGATTGACCACGGTGCTAACGTGAGTCAGCCCAATAACAAAGGCTTCACCCCTCTCCACTTTGCTGCTGCGTCCACGCACGGCGCCCTCTGCCTCGAGTTCCTGGTCAACAACGGAGCTGACGTGAACGTGCAGGTAAACTCCTCTCTCTATTTCTATCTTGCTGAACTCGCTTTTCTCGTCGTACTCTTTCTCAGACGTTTCTCAGACGCTTCTCAGACCTTTTCTCAGACACTGTTCTGTTTTAGAGCCGAGATGGGAAGAGTCCTCTGCATATGATCTCAGTGCACGGTCGCTTTACTCGCTCACAGACTCTCATTCAGAACGGTGAGTGTTCCCAGTGGACTGAAATCCGAGCGTCAAGCAGTCAGCATGAAAAGTCTCTAAGAGTGTCTGTGTGTGTGTTCGTAATGACAGGCGGAGAGATCGACTGTGTGGATAAGGATGGAAATACTCCCTTACACATTGCCGCTCGTTACGGCCATGAACTCCTCATCAACACCTTGATCACAGGCGGGGCCGACTGCACCAGGTGTGTGAGTGTGTGTGATTTTAATAGTCAAAAATCTGTACACTGTTTACATCACATAACACCTGAAATCTCTCTCCTTCTCTTTCTTTAGAAGAGGAATTTATGGAATGTTTCCCCTGCACCTCGCAGCTCTGAATGCTCATGCTGACTGCTGCCGGAAACTTGTCTCCTCAGGTACCTCTGCCTTTAGAGACTTAACACAATAAAAAAAGCTTCACTCAGAGTGACTTTTTTTTTTGGGACATATAGAAATTGGCTAGACCAGTGGTCCCCAACCCCTGGGCTGCGGTCCGGCACCAGTATGTGCGTCAATTGGTACCAGGCTGCACAGAAAGAATACATAACTTACATTATTTCCCTTTTATTTATTATCTGATTTTGAACCATGTTTTATTTTGGAAAATTACTGGATTCCCTCCGCCACATCTGTCTATGACTCGCTCTTGATGCATGTCAAGATCCCTCATGTCTTACCTCTATCCACTACCTTCTCAAAGGGGCTTCTCCGGCTACCACATAATACATTACCGCTTAATTCAAACCCCCAAGCTAGCACAATGAACAAAAAAACAACAGCACAGTGGATTCACGTTTATTATTATATTTATAAAAGACCAGTTTTTATGCTGGTGGTATCATTTAATTTTGTTGTATTTATCCGCCACTCCTTAATGGCCGGTCCGTGAAAATATTGTCCGAGATTAAACACAAAAAAGGTTGGGGACCGTTGGGCTAGAATGTATTTTAAAGCACCCACATGACTAAATGTGGTGTTCTTTAAAAAAAGCTTTGAAAACACTTGGATTGTTGAAATTACAGGGTCAAAGACCTGCCTAATGTTCCTGCTACTTGTCCTGTTTCAGAATCTGCCCAATTTCCTGTTTTTTATTTTACGTTTTCTGGACCAGAAATGAGCTCAGCTGCTTTCCTTAAAGTGCAATCCATGAGTCTTATGTAGTTCAATCATTTCTAGAAATGATTGTGGTGGGGTTGTTAGGATTCGAGAGTTAGGTATTAGGTTTGGCACATTTTGCTCTGAAGCAGCACAGAGTGACCAGAATTCCAAGCTGTGCCTCAAAGGTACAGACAATATTAATATTCTCTGAGCCGTGCTCTTATTTGATCTCCATTCCTTCATGTAAGCATTTTGATCCACTGGAGCAGATCTGTAGCCCCTCAGCAACCACTTCAGGCTTATGATTCCCCCAATAAGCAGATGCATGGTTTTCACATGCAGCTTCTTGTGCATTAGCAGTAGTCTCACAGTGTGATCATTTCCTGTCATGTTTTAAACTGCACGTCCTTGTGATTATGTTTAGCTCATTCTCAAGCTGCTTATCTTGATACATTCAGGGTTTTGGAGGGTTTAAAGAGATGTGCATGCTTCATTTGCAGGCCAATTGCTCTAGTGGGTGTCTTTAGCAACTGTGTTCCTGTCCCTGCTCTTCGCATGTACTGGGTCTGTGTTCATTCTGCGCTAACGCTAATTTCTTTCTTTCTTTTTCTCACTTCTTCATTCTTTTTATCTCCATCTATCCCTGTTTTCTGTTGCCTCTTCTGTGGCTGTCTGCGTGTTTTGTTGGGGGCTTCCTTTCATCTGTGCCCTTGCTCAGGACAGAGTTATAGCATAATCTGCACCCTCAGTAATGACTCGGTCCTGTGTGCAGGCTTCCAGATCGACACCCCGGACAACCTGGGCAGGACATGTCTTCACGCAGCTGCTGCTGGAGGGTGAGGGTCATTCTGTAGGATGTTTAACATGGCAGTGACCTTCTAAACCAAGAGCTAGACATAATATGTATATATATTATAAAATTCAGAGCAATTTACATTCATCTCATTCATACAACTGAGCAGCTATAGGGGGGGTTAAGGGCCTTTCTCAGGGGCCTGGGTGTGGCAGCTCGGTATGACAGTAATTCATTAAAGTTGAATCTTTGTTTATTTGTTTTTTTGGATTGCTCTGTTCCATGTATAATTATACATCATTTACAATTTAAAATAGGATGTGATGTATTTCTCTCTCTCTCTCTCTCTCTCTCTCTCTCTCTCTCTCTCTCTCTAAAGTCTGATAATTCGACCCTAATTCTTCAATTCGGCTTCTTTTTCAGCAATGTGGAGTGTGTGAAGCTGTTGCTCAGCAGTGGAGCAGATCACAACCGCACAGACAAACATGGCAGGTCAGCATTCGGATCCATGTTTCTATCTAAAATGATGATCTCTGAAAGCACATTGAAATATCCTTTTGGTGGTGCTGCATGTGATTAAGTACGGTATATCTCAGGGATGAGAAGCATAGCTGGGTCTATTTGAAGTACTAAGCACAGACCTGTTAGTCACCTGACAGCATCTTCATCATCAGCATATGAGACACTCTATTTTTTTTTATCCCCAAATACATATTTGTATTATTATTTTTTTTAATAGGACTCCTCTCCACTACGCAGCTGCAAGTCGTCATTTTCAGTGCTTAGAGACTCTGGTGTCCTGTGGTACGTGTATTAATGCCACTGATCAATGGGGACGGTCCGCCCTGCATTACGCTGCTGCCTCAGACCTGGACAGGAGGTATACATTTATATCCTGTAATGTTTTCTTTCAATACTTGTTTCCCCAAATCAGGTCTGGCAAAGATTTTTGTCTGGAATAGTCTGTATTTCTATAGAAGCCCAAGGTTTGTTCAGTACAGCACAGCAATGACGAACATCTAACTTCTTTAAGATAAGTGTCAGAAATGTAAAATGGAGTATAGTCAGCATGCAGGGGGGGGAACTACATCTTCCTTCCTTCATCACCAAGTGAAGATGTTTGGTACAGGATTTCCACTCTGTTCAATCCTCAGTAGACGATGCAGAGACGCTGTTGTGATGTCAAACCAGAGACGGTTGGAGTTGCTCATTTTCACAGGCTGATACAATACATTTGATCTATCATACAACATTATATGGCATAAGATGTGTTTTTCTTGTCCTACTGAATAGTTACATGTTTGGGGTTTGAAGGTTCTGCTCAATAGACCACGCAAATTAAAGTATAAAAAGCTCAATACGTTTGTGTGTGTTTTTTCTGAAGGCGGCGTGTCGCCCTGGAGCCAGAGAGTCCTGGAGTTCAGGCAGAGAAAGAGAAGGAAGCAGCTATGTGAGTGCACTTTAGTTTTTTTTTTTATATATATATATATATATATATAATATACCCTAAAGTAAATATAAAATATTTAAATATAAGCCCTAGAGGCTGTTTTTCAAATTTGAAAGGTTCTGTGCAGCTGCCATTGTTTTCTGCTCACACCATTTCATCTGCATTCATACACCCTGCTGTGTGTTGTAGCTTGATATGAGTCGATGTGTGTGTGTGTGTGTGTGTAGGTGCCTTGAGTTCTTGTTGAAAAGCAATGCAACTGCCTCACTGAAGGACAAGCAAGGTTATAATGCTGTTCACTACGCTGCTGCCTATGGTCATCGACGCTGCCTGGAGCTGGTAAGATGTGTGCCCACACACACACACCCACACACACACACCCACACACACATAAGCATGCATATAGGCACTATGTAATGTCTTGTATTCGCCAGCATTAGTTGGATGATATGTTGAATGTCATCAACCATCAGTTAGTGATTATACAAACCACTCTATTTCCTTTAACTGTGTTTATTGAACACTGATGGACTAAAGGTTTTTTTGTTGTTGAAGCTCCTGGAGCAAGAGGACCAAAATCAGGATAAAGGAATGAACGGTAACGCCCGGAGTCCACTACATCTAGCCGTAAGTCATTGTATAAATAGCTTGTATGCATTAGGAGAATATACTCAATGAGTGCAGAGAATTAAATACACAGAACAGAGCAATAACTGGAGAAAACATGGGTGGTTTAAATTATAATTTGCAAGTTGTAGCTCAGACATGTCATTAGAGAAAGCATAAACCATGTCATTTTTTTTTTCCCACATTGAAATTCATACTTGACTTGGGAAGCTTTGTAAAAAAAAAAAGGTGCCAGACTAGATTTGTTGTAAAAGTAGCACTATTGCCATGGTCGAGTTGTAAACAGAGTATTTGAATGCATTTCGATTGTACTGTATTGGGGAAGTGGGGGTTCAGTGGGGTTTCAGTGGTTAAGGCTCGGGGTTACTGAAGGTTACATAAGGGTCAGGGTTCAAGCCCTAGCACTGTCAAGCTCCTGTTGAACCATTGTTCAAAAAACTTAACCCTATTTGCCCCAGGGGCGCTCTGACCCTGGCTCTCTGACCAGCTGGGATATATAAATTGGGAGGTGGTAACTCAATGGGGTACTGATCGAAAGTTCGGGGGTTCAAGCCCCGGTATTCCCAAGCTGCCAATCTTGGCCCTGAGAGCATGTCCCTTAACTCTCTGTGCTCTTAGTGTATCATATTTAAACCTAGTGTATTTTTGTGTGTATTGCAGGCATACCATGGTCATGCACAGGCTCTGGAGGTGCTTCTGCAAGGTCACTGCGATGTGGATCAGGGCGATGAGATGGGCCGCACCGCTCTCGCCTTTGCCGCCCTCAGGGGTCACACTGACTGTGCTCTGACGCTACTGAACCATGGGGCTTCAGCACGCTGCACAGACACGGGTCACAGACGCACTCCCATCCATCTTGCAGGTACTACACCATGCTCTGCGTGTGTGTGTGTGAAGGGTTAAAAGAGGATTACTGATTAATAATGTGTTAATAACATAACAGAAAATGGCATTTCATTTCCTCTTTGACGACTGTGTGTCTCTCAGTTATGAATGGCCATACATCGTGTGTGCGCCTCCTGCTGGAAGACTCGGACAGTGCAGAGCTGGTGAATGCAGCTGATTCTCAGGGACAGTAAGTGACTCGTTAACACAAACAAAATGATCAGTGACAGTACAATAATATAGAACAGATACTCAATAATCAATAATCGTACATTAATATCAGTAGTGTATATATACACTACATAGATAAAGATTTTTCGATGCCTGACTATAAAATGTCAGGAACTGATGTAGGTGTGGTATTTACTTAGCACAAACATTTCGTGCTTCTCTTACCAGAAAAACACAACCCCTCATCTTTTTTTGGGCTCATGATAAATTATTAGATATCAATCAGTGTTTAACTCATTAATAGTCTTGTGATAAAAATGATAATTGGAACATTAAAGCTATAATAAATGATATTACTTGGATACTATAGTACATATGAAGGCAAATACTTTAGTACTTTTACTCAAGTAAAAGTTTACCTGCTGTATCTCTACTTTTACTCAAGTACCTGCTTTGGGTACTTCATCTACCACTGATTGTTCAGTCATGATTTGAAAAGATATTTAATTTCTGATTTGTGTGTGTGTGTGTGTGTGTGTCTGTCAGGACCCCTCTGATGCTGGCAGTTCTGGGGGGTCATGTGGATGCAGTGTCTCTGCTGTTAGAGCGAGAGGCCATTGTAGATGCAGCAGATCATCGGGGACTGACTGCTCTTCACTTAGGGGTGAGTGTACTGACACTGAATTACTGCAATGGTACTATAACCCCCCCTCCTGACTGACACACACACACACACACACACACACACACAAACACATAGTCGCCACGGCTGCTCATATCCCTGAATGCACACCATTCACCTTAACTCTTAAAATTATGTAAAGCTGCTTTAAGACAATGTCTGTTGTGAAAAGCGCTATTGAAATAAACTTGACTCGACTTGACTTGAGACACACACACACACACACACAGACTCCTATTAAGCCTGTGGGTATTTTTTGTTCTATTTTCATACACCTGCCAAGTTTGCTTAAAGGTGTTGAATTTTCACCCTCTCTCTCTCTCTCTCTCTCTCTCTCCTCTTTCAGTTGCTGTGTGGTCAGGAAGAGTCTGTACAGTGTCTCTTAGAGCAGGAGGCTTCAGTGTTGGTGGGTGATTACAGAGGGCGCTCAGCACTTCACATAGCTGCAGCTCGGGGTCACGCGTCCTGCCTCAGTGAGCTGCTGACTATGGCCTGTTCTGAGAGCCTGTTCCCTGCTCTGAGAGATCGCCATGGATACACACCCTTACACTGGGCCTGCTACAACGGTCAGTCCTTATAATTGGTTATTATACCAATATACTATATATATAAATCTCAGTAAGGGTTAGGGTTAGGGTACTATCAGCCTAAAACCCTATTGAGAGGAATTCTAGTGCAAATGTTTTCTTATGTAAATACACCAAAGTGTACAGATTTTGGACTCTCAATGGTACAGCAGATTCGGTTTAAAGGGACATGATATGTTAAATCGAATGCGGTGTGTGTGTTTGACAGGTCATGAGGGCTGTGTGGAGGTGCTGCTGGAGCAGAAAGGCTGTCAATGCTTCGATGGGAACCCCTTCACCCCTCTGCACTGTGCTGTGTATGTCTTCAGATCTCGTTTTTTTTACTCCCGAGTTCTGTTCTAGCGCTGCAAAAACTATATCTGAAATATCTCAGATATCACAAATTTACCTCAAATGTTTCACTGAGGGGTTTATATAATTATTGGACCTATTTTTTTTTTATATTTTGAATAGTTCAAAGAAATTTTTAACATAAATTATCGTATTTTATTGTTAGATGATAACAATGTTGGGAAAACAATAAACTTGTACTTGTTTATAATCATTTTCTAATTTAAAAGGATTTTTCACCTACAAAGGTTTTGTTCTTAACAAAAGAGTTTGTGTGTGTGTGTGTGCAGAATAAATGACCAGGAGTCTTGTGCAACTCTTCTCCTGGAAGCTTTGGGTAGTGAGATAGTAACCTGCAAGGACTCCAAAGACAGGTGTGTGTGTGTGTGTGTGTGTGTGTGTTGTACAGACCCTACAGTCATTTTAAATCAATCAGTGGTATGCACTTATGCTGTCAATCTAATCTACTATCGTTTAGGACTCCTCTTCATGCAGCTGCTTTTGCTGGCCATTTGGATTGTCTTCAGCTGCTGCTTGCCAACGATGCTTCTGTGGATGACGTGGACCAATCAGGGCGCAGTGCGCTCATGATGGCAGCTCAGAGGGGCGCAGTCGGAGCTGTAGGTACGAAGGAGATTTCTCTTTTAACAGCTTTCAGCCTTATCCTTCGCAGCCATTTTGACTTTTTTAATGATGTGTTCGAAACAGAGGCTCTTCTGACGAGTGGCAACGTAGACCTCACCTTAAAGGACCAAAATGGCAACACTGCGCTGCACCACGCTTGCAGCAGCGTGAGTGTTTACTTTTGACTTTTCTGTAATCAGTTACCAAAACCGGATTAGATTTTTTTGTAAAAATACAGTACAACAAATGAGAGAAGGGATGCTGGATGTCTACAGTTGAGCACTGAATGATTACACTGTTTCGCTTAGTAACAGCATTTATGTATCATAAAATGGCAAAAGAAGTGCCCAGTAAAAGAATAAATTACCATCCAGATAATTTCTGGTGTACATCATTTCAGCTCAGAGCTCCTAATCAAGTTTTTTTTTCTGTCTGGACTTGAGAGCGACACCAAACTGTGCTGAGGAAAACATTGAATCGGTATGGTTCAAGATGATCGCATTACTGTTTGCATTATTATCCAGAAAACTTGCTTTGAATCATTTTGTCTTAAGAGGAACATTTTCACATTTCCTTCGTGGTGAAACTTTTCCGTTAAAGGTTAACGTGGGACGGCTGAGTTTCAACCCGCCGTTTCCTGTGAATGTACGATTATTGCATCATACACATTTGATATGCTTAATTTTCTCCTCCTCAATTTAGTCACCAGTTCTCCTTCTCTCATTTGTTCCATTTACACCAACTTTAGAGAATCTCTTCCAATATCTGGAGGTTGCTCCTAATATAATTGAGTTTTTTTTTAATGCGCAAAAAAGCTCATTGTCCTACTTTTTTTTTTTCTTTTCGACAGGGCAATGAAGAATGTGCTTTGTTCATTTTGGAGAAACTTCCAGATGCTGCTTTGGTCAACGCCACGAACGGCGCACTCCAGACGTGAGTGTGTTTATCCGAGTACTTGGAAAGCAAAGTTGCAGTTGAACTGCATTTTAATTGTTTTGTTACTGTTTCCTGTCTGTCTCTCAGACCCCTCCACCTTGCAGCTCGCAGTGGGCTGAAGCAGACGGTGCAGAAGCTGCTGTCTCTCGGTGCCAACGTGCAGCAGTTAGATGAGAATGGTGCGTCCCCCTGAACCTGTCTCCGTAGTGCATGCAGCCTGCGCGTTAATGAATTCCACAGCTGGCTGTCATTCCACACTGTGTGTGTGTGTGTGTGTGTGTGTGTGTGTGTGTGTTGTGTGTGTGTTTAGTCTGACTGCCCTCTATCTGTGCTTTATCAGTGCAATGTGTCCCCTCTCCCCAACCCTGTCTGATTGTCCGCCTGGCTGTGTATTAATGAGATGCCGCTCTCTCCTACCCACTTTCCCTGCCACTGTATTATGTCCCATCGCCTCCCTGTCCTTGTCTGTCCTCCTTTCTGGCTGTTTGTCCGTCTTCCTGTTTCTCTCCCTTCTTCAGGTCTCACTCCCGCTCTGGCTTGTGCTCCTAGCAAGGAGGTTGCTGAGTGCCTGGCACTCATTCTGGCTACCATGATGCCTTTTTGCTCCCCTTGCAGCTCCGACGCTCCCTCTCCAGGCACCCTGTTGAGGTCTCTTCCTCGCCACGCCAAGGGCCCTCAGGCTCCACGCAGCCCCAAGGATCCTTCTGGTCCGTCCAACGAGGGCACGACCACCGAGAACGACTCCGACTCGGAGACCTTTTGACCTCTGCCCCTTTCTGGAGTCCTTTTCCCTTCCACCTCTAGACTTCTTACAGCACTTGCAGACCTCCGAGGATTGTACGAATATCCTCCATTTCCATGCACTGAAGGCTGGTCTATGCTTCATGTAGCCACTCGAATTATGAAACGTGACGGAAAAAAACACGTTTTATCCAAAGCTCCATTGATATCCTAGTGCTGACGAGCTCGTTGGCGTGAGAAGCATAAATCAGCCTTCACAAGAACATCGGTACATTTTGATTACACAGAGACCTTTTTTAAAGCCGTTTTCGAATTCCTTTTTTTCCTACCTGATCCATGAAAAAAAACAGACGGTGTAGATTGTTTTTCTTTTATAAATTTTAATTGTAATTAATGGACAAATCATCTGCCAAATATTGACTCAGCAGAACCACAGTTAGGGTACGCTGTATGTTTGTTTGCAAGCACAAACCCCAGACAAGTACAAAGACATGTTGTGTATGTTGTTACTAAACAGATTTTTACTAACATTAACATCATTTTAGTTCAGATCGAGGACTAAGGACATTGTTTTTAGGCAAACAGGGGATTTGCAAACTACTGCCACAGACTGATTGGGATTTTATATATATATATAGTGTGTGTGTGTGTGTGTGTGTGTGTGTGTTTAAAAACTTGGAGAAAGAATACGTTGTAATAGAAATGTGCAAGCACATCCGCACATTATTAGTGGTATAAATGTGTGTAAATGAAATGTTATTAGACCTGATAGATGGCGTAGACCAACAAGTCCTGAAGAGTCTATTACAATACAAAACGCTTAAGAAGGTCTATATTTAAACCTAATGCTCTGGGAGTGTTTCTCTGCCACTTTTATAATCATTTACACCGACAGTATTAAAATACAAGTAATTCCACAGGACCAAGTGAGCACAGCTGCCACACACTCGTATCGTCTAAAGAGTGTTTATGAATAAAACGGTACAAATAATTTGTTGCTTAGTAGTTGAGCAAAGAACCATAAATCCAATGCTTTCTCTCTCTTTTTAGTTTTCCTTCTTTTGTGTTTTGCTTTTTTTTACAAATTCACTCAAATACCAGCTACAAGCGAACAGTGCAGCTGGAGTCAGGTTTTCTGGAGGAACGTTACATTTGTTCAGATTGAATCTTTTTTGTAGTTGTGGTAATTATTATTATTATTAATCTGAACCAGTTGCTCAAACAGATGGTGCTAAATTTTTGACCTTCAATTGATTTATTGAAATTTGACCATTTAGATAAAGAAAGAATCCCCCCAACATCCTAATCACTTTTGTCCACAATCTGCCAGTTTCGAAAACTTGTCCAGTGCCTTGTTTTGTTTTGGAATAATGTGAAAAGGGGGATTTTATGGGTTCTTAATGTACACCTGTCTTTTCATTATACAGAGCTGTGTGTGTGTGTGTGTGTGTGTGTGTGTTACAAATGACGATGTTGGCTGCATTCCTAACGCATACTGTATATTTCAGCTCATGGGAATCGATACACGAGGCTTGCACACAAATCGTTGTCCATCGCAAGCACATGACTAACTGCTTCCTCTCACACGGGCTCGGATCAGTAACAAACTGAACGATGCACCGAAGTGAAAATCTTATCAGTATTATGCCAGACTGAGACTAAGCTTTGCCAATCATGACAATCCTATTGTGTGCCACATGTTCCTCATGCAGTATGAAATGCTGTTAGTCAGCAAAACATTCTTTTCTATAAATCGTATCCTTATAAAATGCTTGTGTGTTGTGTTTTTTTTTTCCCAGCATCATCTTCAGAGTAATTATAGATGTAGTATTACATATCACTAGTGTATACAGACTATCCAATAATATTGAAGCGGAGGTAAAATGAATATCGACAAAAAAAAAAAATATTAAACTAATTTTTATATAAATCATGTGTCTAGTTCCTCTTGGTTGCTCCTCTGGATTTCGCCCATCTTACATTCCTTTTTTAAACAAACGATTCTTTGCTCCATGACATATTCAAAGTTTTGGGATACCAGACCCTGATAAACACTTCTACAGACCTTTGTTTGGAACTTGTTCTGTTAAATGTTTGTACTTCACAACGCTGTTTGTTTACTTATTCTGAGGACCTTCTGAAGCATTATTTAAATGATTTTATTGTACACAATCGGACTCTGAGTTCCACAAGACCTTATGTTTAAAAAATTGGGCAAACTTTAATCGATAGCTTTTGCATTACTACACACCTTATTGAAAAAGATCAGAAGGAAATGACCACCTAGGAAGTCTATAGTAACTCAGATATATCTATTTTTATAAAAGCGTTGGGGAAACTGAATTTCCAGACCATACGTGGTTCTTCTCCAAACTGTTACCACAAAGTTAGACAACTGTACAGGATGACTTTGGCTAAATTAGCTACCAATTCACTTGAACTATGAGACCCAAACCTGTTAAAGCATGACTGTGCCTCTGTGCACAAAGCCAGCTCAGTGAAGATATAGTTTACATGGTTCAGCTGCTAAAGATACATGGCCTGCTAAAGAGCTGACTGCACCCCCAGACTCCTCACTTCACCTACATCAGTACCTAACTTTACTTACACCTTCTTGTTTCAAAATGAGCACAAATCTCCACAACCACACACTTAAATCTAGTGGCACCTTTTCCACAGAAGAGTGAAGATTAACAGCAAATGGGGACTAAATGTGGAATAGGATGTTCAAAAAGCATCTACAAACCTCACCTGCAGGTGTCCACAGACTTTTGTCCATAGAGTGTAAGCACAGGCCAGTTAGGAGTACGATGTGCATCAGATGCAGCAGCTTTGAATGCTGAATGCTGCTAGTTCTATCAAAACACGTTTTCATCACCATCAGTTAAATAATACCAGGTCAGGGACTGTCCATCTTAATTAATGTTTTGGGGTAAAAGGAATAAATCTACCACCAAAATATACTAAGAAACCACATCTTTTTAACGTTAACATGTTGACTTTGATCTTTCTTTTGAACATTTAAATTCAAAATCTCAAACTAAATATATCTCTGCTTGTAAAATATTATTAAAATAAAGTGGCAGTATATAAAAGTTGTGTTTATAACCTTTAATTACATTATCTCTGTACATTTATGAAAGTTTTACATTATCCATAGATTTTAATAGATATTAATATACAAAGACATTAACAGCATTACAGGAAAGGAGCTTGTTAATTTGTTTCAGTGTGACAGTCCTTGTAGGCCGCTTTTGAAACCCGCAAACTGAAATAAGTATTCAGTCATCCTGTGCATATGTATTCAGATGGAAGTCTCCATTCTAACCTACTCTCTAAAGTTCTCCATGTGCCTCCTGCTGTTCACCCGGGTAGAACTAGAAAAGGATTCTAGTCAGTGTGGATTGTCTACTGTAGCATCTAGTGCGGTTTTCAGCAATTCACGCCCAGGCCGGTCCAGTGGTCAGGAACCATAAGGAAGTACTTGTCCATGGCTTCACAGAAGCGGGCCCGATACAGTTCCGGGGAAACAACTGTGGGCATTTTTCCTGTGGGGTAGTAATGAAACACCACAGTGAATGATAAGAATCGATGCAGAGGTTTTTATACAATACGATCCTGTATATACCACATTTATAAAAACATTTAAATACTGCATTTCTCTTACAAGGTACATTTGCATGTGTAGGGCCGGATGAAATCAATGATTTAATATATCAGTAAATTCTTATTAATGGGATTTCCATAAGCAAGAGTTTATCACAAACGATTAGGAAGCATTCACGGATAATATATTTATGTACTGATATTTATATACAGGTTTTCGTTGGGAGTGACGAGGATAAACAAGATTAGAAATGAGTTTATTAGAGGGACAGCGCATGTAGGACGTTTTGGAGACAAAGTGAGGGAGGTGAGATTGAGATGGTTTGGAGATGTGCAGAGGAGGGACATGGAGTATATCGCTAGGAGAATGCTGAGGATGGAGCCACCAGGAAGGAGGAAAAGAGGAAGACCAAGGAGGAGGTTTATGGATGTGGTGAAGGAAGACATGCAGGTAGTTGGTTTGAGAGAGGCACATGTAGAGGACAGAGGGTTATAGCAAGAATGATCCACTGTAGCAACCCCTAATGGGAGCAGCCGAAAGAAGAAGATGATCTTTTGACAATATATACTGCATATAATAATAATAATATTAATATTAAAATACTGGGAAAACAATTTAAAGATAATGCACTTAACATTACAAGATTATTCTTTATATTTATACTTTATATTATACACACTGATCAGGTATAACATTATGATCACCTGCCTAATATTGTGTTGGTTCCCCTTTTTGCTGCTAAATCAGTTCTGACCCATCGAACATTAACATTAACCTCTTCAGCAATTAAAGCTACAGGGGCTCTTCTGTTGGATCGGAACACACGGTCCAGCCTTTGCTCCCTATGTGCATTAATGAGCCTCGGCTGCCCATGACCCTGTCGCCGGTTCACCACTGTTCCTTCCTTGGAGTACTTTTGATAGATACTGACCACTGCAGACCAGGAACATCTCACAAGAACTGCAGTTTTGGAAATGCCCTGACTCAGTCGTCTATCCCTCACAATTTAGATCTTGTCAAACTCACTCAATTCTTACGCTTGCCCATTTTTCCTGCTTCTAACACATTAACTTCTAGCACAAAATGTTCACTTGCTGCCGAGTATATCACACCCACTGCCATGATGAAGAGATAATCAGAGTTTTTTACTCACTGGTCATTTACATTTACATTTTATGATATTCGGCAAACGCCCTTATCCAGAGCGACTTAAACTGATCTCATTTATACATCTAAACTACTGGGTTAAGGGCCTTGCTCAGGAGCCCAGGAGTGGCAACTTGGTGTGGCTGGGTTTTGAACTCACAACCTTCAAATCCAAAGTCAATGTCTTAACCACTGAACTACCACCTGCCCTGTTATAATGCCATAATGTTATGCCTGGTTGGTGTAATTACTTCATATTTTTTTAATGAAAGTCTAATTAATTTTGTTTATTTAAAAAACAACCGAAAAAACAAAAAACATACTAAAATAAACCAAAAAGCTTCCAGCATAAAAATTAAAACTTGTCCATGTTATGATGGGTGGAAATGCAAAAATTCTTGACATATCTGTGCAGAGACATTATGGACATAGTGCATAGTGGTGGTCATATAAGTGAAGACGCAATAACTGCTCATGACAATACTGCACAAACTTATATCCAGGCTGCAACACGAAAGAAAAAAAAAGAAAAGAAATTGCCGGACTGGAATCTTCACAGGGGAAATATAGAAGAAAAAAATACCACAGAGAAGGAAAAAACAAAAAAGGCTTCATAATCTAAAACTAATGCCACTTAGTCAAGAAACACACATACAAGCTTTGCTGATAAATATAATACAGGGATATTCAAAAAGAATGAACCGATTTTATTATGCAATATTTTAATAAGGAAAAGTGATACAAAACTCCAGCCAAGTCACAAGTATTATACTCACAATCAACTTTTATGTAAATGACTGATTATAAATAAACTCATTCCATGACGATGCTTGAGAACTGAAGCAATGTGTCATGATATCGGTTCATAATTTTTGAAAAACCCCTTTAAATACTAAGCAGCTCATTAAACTCTGACCTTGGCCACCAAGAATTCCCGTAGACTTGACCACCATCTCGAGCTTTTTATCCCATGTGAATGTCCGGATGTAATCTAAAAAACAGAACGAGACATGGCAGGTATGAGCGTACATGATGAGCTTCTTAAGTTATGGTGTGTCACTCTGATGACGTACCTATGATCCCTACGACGAGCTGGTCGGAGGTGTCGTCACGGCCCACCAGCAGCGAGTAGTCGATGATGAGGTGGCTGGACAGGAAGTAGGCATCGCTGTGGATGGCTGCACGCAGGATAGCCTTGCAGTGCGATCGTATGTAGAGGGGATTATCGTGTACCAGCTTGAGCAGGTTCTCGTCCAGCAGCACCACCTCGCAGCTCTCCTTACCTTGGTCCGTCTTCACGTTTCGGTTCCTGAGAGAGCCTTTCAGGTCAAACACCTAAAAAAGTAGAAAAGCAATCTAGAGTCTTTAAAACATTATTTATTATTATCATGAGGTTTAAGCAACAATAATCATAATCAACTTCCACTGTTTATTTGGTGGCTCTAGGAGCCTGTGGCAGGGACTAAGAACAATCATGGAGTATAGAACACCATATTCTAGAATGATGAATGCGGACGCTTCTGTGGAAGATGAGCTAAACACCTTTTACGCCCGTTTCGAGGCTGCAGCTAACCACGCTAGCAGCGCTAGCGGCACAACCAGCGTGCACAATGAGAGAGCTGGAGAGGTTCACCATCTCGGAGCATGACGTGAGAAGGGCATTCAAGAGGGTGAATACCAGGAAGGCAGCAGGACCAGATCGCATCACAGGTCAGGTTCTGAAAGCCTGCGCTGACCAGCTAGCACTGGTGTTCACTGAGATATTCAACCGCTCACTGGAACAGTCTGTTGTCCCCTCATGTTTCAAACAGTCCACCATTGTTCCTGTCCCGAAGAAACCCCAGCCCGCCCGCCTTAATGACTACCGCCCTGTAGCCTTGACCTTAATAGTAATCAAGTGCTTTGAGAGACTGGTCAAAGACTTCATCACTGCCTCACTACCAGACACACTGGACCCACTACATTCTGTCAGAACCGTTCTACTGAGGACGCCATTGCTCATCTCCTTCACACTACGATGAGCCACCTGGCTCAAAACACACCTCATCCACCCTCACCCTCAGCATTGGAGCTCCCCAGGGTTGTGTTCTGAGCCCGCTGGTGTACTCACTATACAGATACGACTGTGTGGCCACTTCCAAATTCTCCACCATCATCAAGTTTGCTGACGACACTGTTGTGGTGGGCCTGATCTCCAACAACGACGAGATGGCCTACCTACAGGAGGTTAAAAACCTGGAGAGATGGTGGCAAGAGAACAACATTCTCCTGAACATCAGCAAGACTAAGGAGTTGATCGTGGACTTCAGCACGAAGCAGGAGTGGTCATACCAACCCCTAAACATCAGCGGGACCCCAGTGGAGAGATTGGACAGTTTCCGGTACCTTGGTGTTCACGTCACACAGGACCTGTCTTGGTCCTGTCACACCAACACCCTGGTGAAGAAGGCCCGGCAGCGTCTGTACCATCTGAGACGTTTTACGGACTTTAAACTACCCTCTCAGGTGCTAAAGACTTTCTACACCTGCACCACTTAGAGTGTTCTAACGGGTAGCATCACTTCCTGGTTCGGGAACAGCACCATGCAGGACAGGCGAGCCATCCAGAGGGTGGTGCGTTCAGCTAAACATACCATCCACACCGAGCTCCCTGACCTGCAGGACATCTACAGTACGCGGTGCCAGACCAGAACCAGGAAGATTATGAAGGACCTCAGCCATCTCAATAATGGACTCTTTTTTCTGTTTTTTCCTATTCCCTCATGCCGGACCGTCGTAATAAGCTTCTCACTGCATGTCATACCCTGTATGTATGTGTATGTGACAAATAAAATTTTATTTGATTTATTGTGTGTCTACACATTACACTATAACAACCCCAATTATGTGTCATTCTGGAGCCAAGCACTTAATCTGCATACCGGCAGAAAAACTCCATTGCCTCACGTACCTGCGCCATTTTGCGTCCATAAAAGAGATTCTCCATTACGAGCAGGTCTAGCTTCTTCTCCGTGTTGTTCTGGGAGTTCTTGTAGCCAATACGGTAAACTCCCAGAATCTTTGCAAGTGCTGTAGGCCGCTGAGAACAGGAAAAAGGGAAGAGGAAATAAGTATCTATTTTTAAGTAACAACAACACTGCAGAGAAACAGAGCTCATTTAAAAGTAAATATATGATCAAAATTGTAGTTTGTTTAAAAAAAAAAAAAACTCCGCAATATTATTTGCCCTTTATAAACTACAGTAGTCTCATAAGATAGTGGTGCAGGGAACCATTTAGATAGAAGCCTTCACATTTTTTATTGAATTTGAGTCTTGGCTACCTTCTGCTGAACTGCACCAGTGATGTAAGTGAAGTAGTGTGGAGCAAAATCCAGGAAGGACTGTACTTCCAGCCTGGGCATCTGCTTCAAAATAAACCGGTCGTCTGAGGAAAGAAGAAAATAAAATGTGAATCCTAGTATTCACCAGATAGACCAAAAGAAAATCATCACCCAATGTGTTTAAGAATCCTGTTTTAGAATACATTTATTTTAGACATCTGATTTATATTACAAATGATAAAACTGTAGCAACTCAATGTCATCATCATATTAATCTTTTCACAATCAGCCAATGAGAAGCTGAAGCCTTCAGCAATCCTTAGACAACTCGCAGCTCATTTTACATTTCTGAGATTCACCTTCAGTGGCATAGAAGACCGCTCCCGATTTGCCTCCTTGAGCCTGCCAGTTGACGCAGTGAGAGAGCGAGCGGACAAAATCTTCATCAGTGCTCTCCATCACCTCCTCTCTCATCTTATGGAACTCCTCGGCATAGTAGATGCGACAGTAGAACTTTGCGCTGGGGTCTGAGAACTCTGTAGAGAGATCAGTTACAGAGTTACAGAGGTCATAATCTGATATGATTCGAAAGGAAAAAAATCCAATAAGGAGAATCTTTAGGACAATGGGTCACACTGTAGACAACATAGAACAATTTCAGGTTTTCCAATTCAATTTTTTTTATTGTAAACAGTCTGTTCCTTATGAGGTCAAATCTGCAGGTAATTGTGTAATTGTAATGAAAGCACAAATTACTATTTATAATAGTAACTACAGCTATTTATTTACATGAATATTCCCCCCCCCCACAATTGATAGGAAATGTGCTTAAGTTGTTCCAGTTGTCCTTTGTTAAATAATCTAAACAGATTGCGAGCATGTAAAATAAACTTGCTTATCAAGTTAAGAGCTCAGTGAGATATGCAGGCCAGTGGAAACTAAAAAATAGGTCAAAGTTGAACATTAATATACTGTAAATATTTAACTGCAAATGTGATGGCACTGATGCCAAAGCTGTAGATGACAAAAAGAAATATATAAAATACCACCTAATAATCAGTAAGATTTGGCCTGTAGGACAAATACAGATGTGTATTAATATAAAAAAATATACCTTCATATGATCAAAGTTGAAAAGTACCGATACCACAAATACCCCACCCCCCCCCCCCCCCCAC
>MU551633.1:10093976-10181200 GCA_024362625.1 Silurus asotus | reverse complement strand
CCCACACACACACACAATTGATAGGAAATGTGCTTAAGTTGTTCCAGTTGTCCTTTGTTAAATACTCTAAACAGATTGCGAGCATGTAAAATAAACTTGCTTATCAAGTTAAGAGCTCAGTGAAATATGCAGGCCAGTGGAAACTAAAAAATAGGTCAAAGTTGAATGTTAATATACTGTAAATATTTAACTGCAAATGTGATGGCACTGATGCCAAAGCTGTAGATGACAAAAATAAATATATAAAATACCACCTAATAATCAGTAAGATTTGGCCTGTAGGACAAATACAGATGTGTATTAACATAAAAAAATATACCTTCATATGATCATAAGATGAAGCTAGTGAACTATAAGCTTTGGTTGCTAAGCGACAAGATTTCAAATAGACAGAATGATGATCATGTCATTGTTTCATTGGTTTAAAACACAATGTGCATATAATACAGCCACTTCTCAGTGGACCAGTCTGAAAATATCCATTTCAGAACATTTTTAAAATCTTTGTTTAAATAATACTTACGCAGTTCAATGTGTGGATTCGCCGTCTGCTTCTTCTGTTTGTCACCACCCTCGAGCTCCTCTGTAAAGCAAAAGAAGAATAAAGTTCTAAATGAAGATGCTTCTAAGTGACATCTTACTGAAAAAGTTGTGTTGCATGTACTCACTGAGTGGGTCCGTGTCTGCGCTGCTGCGGCCAAGCTGAGAGCTGCTGCCTTCAGTGAGCTTGGCAGGGCTGTTTTTTATCTTGTTTTCCCCAGAACTACGTATACCAGAGAAAAATGGATCGTTGCAGAATTAGTCCTCTACTATACGCAGCAAAAATCCAACAGTATCATGAAAATTTAAGTTTTATATAAATGTATACAAACCTGTTGGCCTGAGAAATCTCCTCTCCAGTGGATTTCAGTGAAGACTTTGAAAGATCTTCAAGAGCAGTTTTGTATTCTTTACAGCTTAAAGGAAAATCATCTCATTAATGATAAAGAACGAACCGTAATCATCAACGAGGGACAATTGTACCGGATAAACAGATGGATTACCTCAGAGCGAAGGCAATGATGGAGCTCGGTTCTCTCTCACACACAGCGATGGGGACGCGCTCATGATCGTACATGAGGTAGTGTTTATCGGGGTCACTAATGCAAAGACATCAATAAACGTAATTACAGAATTTAATAAAAGGAATAGAGGTGAGGAATAAAACACTAGGACTTCATCCTGGCTATGTAACAGAACATCAGGCAGTGTTTATAGTTTAAGTGTTTTATAACACAGCAATTTGCAATTTTTTGAATGACATCATACTGTACTTGTATTTAAAGGTGTGAAGCGTCAAGTTCCTGTGATCACTATAAAAGTGATAAGAAGTGCAGAAATATAAACCTTACAGTTTAGTGCTACTCTCCGACTTTCTGACCAATCAGAATCAAGTATTCAACAGGGATGTGGAGGATATGATAGAAAATGAAAAATGTTTAGATACTTACAAAGGTAACGGAATAGGACTATAACTGTTTCCCGGCAACAGGTTAGCCAGAATGGTTTTCATGGTGGTCTTCTCCTTCACCTGACTGTCATTGGAGCCTTGCAGGTGGCTATCAAACACCTCTGAGAAACATAAAGCAAACTAATATTATGGACTGTTCCATTCTATAATAAATGACAGAATGTATTCAGAGGATACGGTGGAGGTGTTTTAAAAAGAATAATTGTTCAAATTAAGTCATGTGTGAAGTGTGGGGAGGAATCTATTTATAAAATGTGTGGAGGATTCTATATGTATATGCATATTGCAATATACGCATTAACAAGATAAACGGAAAAATGACAAAATAATTGTAAACATTTTTTCACTCAGTTTTAGCCTTCCCTCAAACACTGAGACAACAATGACGCATTTTTATTCATTGCCGTGACGTTCCAAAGAGCCGAAAAGTAAATAAACGTCAGGAGGAAAATGACGGATGTTGAAACGTGTGTTTGCTCATGCGCAGTGTAGAGACAGAAGTGTTTTCGAACGCTCATTGTTTCAGTGTGGATGAGCAACTCTTGGGAAACGCTTAAAAAAAAAAAAATAATGAAAAAAGTTGTCGTGGAGCGCTTTTAGATAAAAACAATACAATATGTACCACATATCAATTATAAAATATGTAACCGTGCGCTAGTATATCTATTGATAAGTGCGTGTTTAATTGCTTGAATAAATGTCAATTACTTCTGCACACTATTGTCATTTCCACTTACATTTTACACAGGCATGATATTTTGCATATTAAAAACATGCTATTCTTCAAACTGTAGCTGAATCAGTCATGACTCATTTCTTAGACTATTATTAGTATTATTATCAGTTTGCATGGGTTTTATATATGTAAGCATTTTTATATCAGGTCTTGGGACCATGTCTGTAGTTGCACATGTGTTACCTCCTTCGGAGTCCTGGTCATGGAAGGATGGCCCAGATGTGGGGATATCTAAGCTCTGCTCTGCTGGCGATGGCAGAGGAAAGGATAAGGATCCCGTGATTGAGGGCAGGGTGCTGAGGTGACGATCCTCTAACGCTGAAAAATAGAGCTCTGTTATCTGTATATTAAAAATATGCTGAGAAATTTTACATGCTATCAGCTAATGAACTTACCTTTCTCACCATTCTGTACAACAGGAGAGGGGTTGCGGGGAGACGACTCCAAGACACTTGTCTGTCAATCAAAAACCAGGACATTATGGTATGTAATGTTTAAAAACAATCTCTTTGAACATCAAGTGTTCATATTAATTTATAGCAGGATAAAATATTACAGATTAAATAGCATGACAGGCACTTTTCAGGTCTGTAGAAACACAAGACTAAGCTACTTGGGATATTAAGGATATTAACCTTGCTCTCGTCGTTGGTGGCCTGTCTGTGTCTGCCGGGGCTGGGGGGAACAGACAAACGCTTCCTGCCCTTCTCCAATTGGAACAGGTCCTGCAGTCTGACACACACATCCAGGGTTATGTCATTTATTGAAACAATTATATTCCAACAATGCAAACACCTAAATCTAACAGTAATAATTAACATTTTTGCTTTTGTTTAAAATAACAGCAGTTTCGTGTTAGTTGGTCCCGAAAGAGTTAAAAATCTGCCCGTTTGTGACCTCGCTTGTAAACTCAGCGTACACTTTATTAGGGACAACTGCACACCTGCATATTCATACAGTTAAGTAGCAGCAGTGCAGTGCAGTCATGACGTTCGGCTCCAAAGGTTAATGCCTCAACCACTAAGCTTTCTCGTCTCCTCATGTTCTTGACTCACAGAACTGGAACCTGATGTGGTCTTCCGCTGTAGCACCCCATTCAATCCAATGCTTGTGTGCGCATACTGACACGCTTTACTTCTTTCCACAGTTGTAAAGAGTGATAGTTCTTTGGGTAAAAGAATATAGTAACTCAGATTGTCAATAACTCAATGATTATCCTTTTTTGCACCAATCTTTTGAGAATGTTGCATTTAAAAATCCCAGGAGTTCTATGTACCAGAACCTGTATCAGATTGATTTTTGTACTGCCACATGATTGACTGAATAAATACCTGCATGACTATGGAGACAGGCAGGCGTTCCTAATAAAGTAGTTATTATACATATTATTATATATTATATTATTATTATTATTATTATTATTATTATTATGTGAAGTGATATAACTGAAGCTTATAATAATCAGGGTTAATTACTTGCTGTTCCAACATTGCAGTGTTTCACACAAGCTCTGCTTCTTCATCACCACAGACTCGAGAATGGCCTGCAGCTGTTGTGGCGTGTCTAAAGCCGAAGCCTGCAAACGCCCTTGGAGCTTCTCCATCCAGCTGCGCAGCTCACCTTCCTCCATCTATTCGCAGAAACAGAACCGCAAAAACATTAACATCCCATTTGGCAGGCTCACAAAGCTGAAACAATATTAGACCATCACAAACTAAAACTATTAGAAAACAAACAGCATTGTCAGTGTCGTAAACCTACATCCTTCTGTGCGAACAAGTCCTCCATTTTCTCCTCACGAGTTTTGCTGAACGTGTCTGTTTTAAGAGACGTGAGACGATCATCTATTGCAGCATACACTTGGGTCACCCTGTTTGATAGAGGGAATAAAACCAGTCCGTTTAAAAAGAGATGAGACTGAAGTGGAAAATGGTTACAGTGTAGAATGTAGGGTAATGTAAAGATTTTTACTTCAGTGCAAAATCTTTGAGGTCCTGTTGCAGAATGTTCTTACTGGGGCCCTGGTTCCTGATAAGGATCTTAGGAGCAGGCAGGCAGATCTCCAACAGTCTTACTGGGATGTAGCTATAGAAAAGAAGCAGCAAAAAATGGATTTAACAATTTGCATAATTCATGAAAAAAGAAAATAAAGCTGGTGTTAACACAACATTGTAAAATGTCAATAAAAATGAAAAACTTGCAAAACTTATAAACCCATATTTTATTCATAATAGAACTTTAAAAAAATATCAACCTGACAAAATGTATCATTTAAAATATTTTTTTGAATGTGATTGCTGCAACATCACAGAAAAGTTGGGTCAGGGGCAATTTTAGTGCTGTGTTGCATCCACCTTTTTAACAACACACTACACATCTGGGTGCTGAAAAGATTAGCTGAGTGGTGAAAGGTCTTGACTACAGACAGGCCAGTTCAGCACCTAGACTCTTTTACTACAAGACCATGCCGTTGTTCTAGATGTAGTATGTGGTTTAGCATTGACTTACTGAAATGTACAAAGCATTCCCTACAAAAGACATTGCCTGGATACAAGCATATGTTGCTATAAGGACTATACAAACATACCAGCATTGATGGTGCTGTTCCAGATGTGAAAACTGCCCATTCCATAAGCACTACTAACAATGGACGATCCCTCTCCTCTTTAGTCTAGAGGACAGGTGGCTATGATTTCCAAAAATAAACATTCTTTCGGCTTCTCCCGTTAGGGGTCGCCAAAGCGGACCATCCGCATGTTTGATTTGGCACATGTTTTTACGCTGGATGCCCTTCCTAACGCAACCCTCCCCATTTATCCGGGCTTGGGATGGGCACTAAGGCTTGTGCAACCCTATTGGCTGGGGTTGGTTCCAAATGTTTATTAGTCAGACCAAAGAACAGTTTCCCACTTTGCCTCAGTCAATTTTTAATGAGCTTTGGCCCAAAGAAGATCCTCTGTATCCAATATTGATTTTTGCCTTTGTTCCTTCTGCACAAAGAATTCTTCAAATTATATTTCGATATTATGTACTGTAGATGATAAGATATTCAAGGTCTTTGCAATTCTTTTTTTAAGGAACATTATTCTAAAATTGTTCCACAACTTGTAGAAACAGTTTTTACAGATTTGTGAACCTCTGCCTAGCTTAAATTCTGAGGAACTCTACCTCAGTATGATGCTCTTTATATACCCAATCATGTAACTGACCTATGACCAATTTACCTTAAGTTGGAATAATGATACTCCAGTTGTTTGTTTTTAAATTAACACTTACTTTTACAGTTATTTGTTGCCCCAGCCCCAACTTTTCAAGACATATTGTGGTCATCAAATTTAAAATAATATATTATTTTAATTTCCTTTTTTTTGCTACATTTGCTCAGTTTAAACATTGGGTATGTTTTCTATTTTCTGTTGTGAATAAAATACAGGTTTCTTTGCATTCTTTTTTTATTCACAATTTACATGGCGTCCAACTGGGAATTGGGGTTTTCCAACTTAGAATTCACCTGAAAGAGGCCACCATCTGGTTGTAGGAGAAGTACTGGTGATAGTCTTTGTGGATGGAGTGTCCGCATGGCTCGGCGTTGGCACGGCGAGTGTACTGGTGGCCATAGAAACGCAGCTCCAGATATTTCGCAAAGGACATGGACCAAGAATCATCAGACATTGGGACAACTGGAGTAACCTGTCACCATAAAAGAGCAAAGACCATAAGGACACCAAATGTCCAATTAAATCTTTACATAAAGAGTAATGTGTCAACGACTGTCTTCAGCCAAATACCTGTTTGCAGATCCTGCACCAGGAGTAGTTAAGGATAGTGTGTTGGTATCCGGGTACAGGTGAATCGAGCTCTTTAAGAACAATCTGGACACAACCATTGCCATGCACAAAGCGGCGAATATGGTGTACCATGGGAGTTTCACAATACATGCTTGGGCATTGGTAGGACTGCCTGCAAAGGCAAACACAAGCCATAATATTATTACGCTTTAAGAAATCACATCTAATTAATTCGTAAATTTGGCATTTGAAATAGTTAATACCTGAAACAGTATCTTTCCAGAAATACTCCAAGAGTCAAGTCATTCTTCCCATAAAATTCCATGGTCACGATCCTAAAATAAATAAAAATAATAAATGCTATATTTATCTGATGATTCTGCCTAATCTGTACGAGATTTAAAATAGAGAATGATGAGTAGGGTTTACCAAGGGCTCACGCAGTGATTAGGGGCATTGTTGGACTGTGTCGAGGAGCTGCTGAACAACACGCACAGCCGTTGGTGGTTTATTGGATTCAGGCAGTCGAGCTGAATTAGAGAAAAATGGTACAAACACCTCTCAGTACAAGTGTTTAAACACATTTTGCATTATAAATGCCACATGGTTTACCCGATTTACCTTGGTAGCCCAAGTCATTTCACTCTGCCCTGGCCCTTTCTCCTCCTCACTGTCTGCCTTGACTGGAGCCTTGGCATTTGGAGCCTGCGAGGGATTAGCAAATGGGTCTGAGTCTCGCTGGATTCGTCCTCCTTGAGCACGGTAGTCCGCCAGCATGCGGGCCAGATCCTGACTGCTGCTCAACTGCTGGGTCATGCGGGTAGTAGTGAGCTTATGGGAGGGCAACATTTGAACTGGGCGAAATTGCGGACCGAACCCATTGCTCAAAGAATTGCTAGATGCGTTCGAGTCCTTGAGAAGGAGCCTCTTGCGCCGGCTGTCAGTCTCCTTTAGGTCCTTGTTCAGCAACAGCGAGAAGTAGACCTGCTCAGGGAAATAGTCACGGCTCGGGCAGCGCAGGCCAGGTTTGGTTAACATGTAGGGTTCACGGAAAGTCATGAAAGGCGAGATGCACAGGATAACATCCTTTAACTCCTGCCTAAAGCTGGCTGAAATAGACTTAAGCCGGTCGTCTGCTGAAGTCACCTGCTCAGCCACAAACAGGCCGCTGTCATCCTGCAACGGGTCTCTAAATAGCTGTGTCGGAGCAAGTGGCGTCTCTGAACTGGTGCTGTCCCCTCGTACGAGGGTGTCCTCATCCTCTTTATGTCTCAGTGCCTCGACTGATTGTTTCACCTCGTCCTCTCCGATTTCCTCCATAGATGAAAGATAAGGAGGAGACATATACAGTGGCTGGTGTGACTGACTGGACAAGGGAGTGGAAGTCTTAATCTCATCACCTTCTATCACAATTGTAGATATGGGCGAGTCATTGCTGCTTATTTTAGGACTTTCTCCGTCCTTCAGTGAGGATTCAGATGCAGAATGCTGCCTACTGTGGCCTTTTATTATCTCCTGAAGCCCTGGCTCGAAGTCAAAGTCGCCTTCCGAGTTAAGTTCTGCATGATCCTCCTTTGTTTCGGCTTGGTTTCCCTGGCTCTCCCTGTCCACCTCCTTCTCCGCTTCTTCAGCTGCACTTTCCAGGAGGCAGTGGAATGACGAGCTTTTAGACAGGCTTGGAGGCATTGCAAACTCATCCATTAGGAAGGAAATTTCTAACTGTGAGTGATAAGCTACACACACCATCACCATAATGATCTCCTTAACTCGGGCGAGCTCATACTCTGAGGCACCACGGAGCTTGATAGTGCAGCCCAGGTGAGGAAGACATCCATCGAAGAACATTAGTGTCTTCAGTTCATCTGGAAAAAAATTTGTGAAATAACTGGACCGTAAAAAAGCTAAGCAAACTAAATCAATACATTTTAATGAGTATGGAATAAAATGGACAATGAAATATATAATATACTTTAAGGCATTTTTTAAGTAAAGAAAATGGGGTAATGTGGGAAAAAAAAAGTTACAATACACTACTTACTATTAGTGTTCAATTGGAAGGAGTGAAGGTAGAATTTGTGGCAAGTTCCCAAGCGAGGTTTGGTCAAAAGCTGATCCATGGACATGACCAAATCTCCCTGAGTCATTCGACTCACTCGATCTAGTACTTGCTACAAAAACATAGAACTGACATTAGCAAATAAATGACTACAATGCAATATCATCAATGTCAAGTCTAGGCTTTGTGGTGAAGCTTTCTGTGGGAAAGCGATCCACACACACACACACACACAAACACACACGACCATATTCAGTTAAATTTCAATGTAACTGTGAGTGTGTGTTAGTGTTTCTTGGGTGGCTGTGGAATTAAACTGACAGGTTTGACGTTGATGACTAAGGTGATGCCGTGCTCAAGCAGCATATCCTGAGCGATGCGTGACACCGTCTTCTCTACCAGCACCAGGTTAGGACGCACATCCACTATCCGTTGCACATAGTTCTTCAGAAACTCCCGTTCCTACAGGTGATATTAATTATGCTTTGTCAGTATTTGACTTTTAGTATCGCAGTACAATATTCGACTCAGACGACACATCAGAACAGACAAATACCTGAAGCACAATTGGATCAATGCAGGTGAACTTTGTCTCTTCTCTGTAAAGATACTCAATGGAACACTTAAGCAGAAGGATCTTCGGGTTCTTGATGTAAGGGTTCATCTGGAAAACGAAACGGACTACTTTCAGTCATGTAAAAAAAAATAACCAAAAAAACAAATACGTAAAATCCACGTATAAAATGCACACCCACCTTTTTGTGAGCAATGTTTTTTGTGCAAACAAAGCCATTCACCAGGACAGAGTCGAACTTCTTTCCTCCTGGGATCTGAAAAAGAACAAATGCTCTTTACCTCATCTAAGACCATAATATAAAAGAGATTCGCTCTTTTTTTTCCATAAATGACCTGCTCAGATAAAAAAACTGCGACAAGAACGTAAGCTTCAACCTTTTTAATGTGGACCAGCTGGCGAATGTCCATGTCATCGTCGCAGCTTCGAACATCTGGACGCACCGTCTGCACTATCTGTCGTACCACGGGAACGATGATGTCTCGCCAGGAGAGAGAAAGCGACTCACTGTAGAGCAGCTGCTGCAGCAGGGCCATCATGTGGTTGTGGTTGGCTGACCTGAAATGAGGTATTAACCACAAAAATCCTCTAAGTAATGATGAATGTGTGGAAACCAAAATAGAACAAGAGGCTTTTTTAAGTATCTAAAGTATCTTGGAAGCATTTGCCTTGACATATAGGCATTAAAAAGGTATTAGTCTATGTGTGATTTGAATGCCTCACAGAAGTCTCTCCATAGCTTTCTTCTCGCCATTCTCCTCCCTCAGCTGGTCTAGGGAGCTGTGGTGCCAACCCAGTGGGGTGAAGAGCATTTCTTTAGCCTTCTCTTCTACACGACGATTAAACAGAGACTCTGCCAATAAAAAAAAGGGTGGGAAAAAAACAATTAGGTATAATAAGTAAATAAATAATCATTTAAATGTGGATTCGGGGGGTATAGAGATAGACATACCTTTAATAAAGGCATCACTGATGGATAAGTGCTGACCACCGTCTTCTGTGACCAGGACTTCAGCTGCATGAGAAGCACAGAAAGAATAAGACTGAAACAACGCCAGAATAAGACCAATTAATTCTTTACGGTTGCTGTGAGTCAAGTCAGTATCATGGCAGATATTTTTGAGGAACTGGTCAGTATAATTAAGGGAAGGACTGCAGGAGTCAGAGTATGTCATGCTTCTGAATATTGTAGGATGCAGTGTTTTAGGGGTTTTCATTTCAGAATTTTTGAGAGGTTATTATGCAATTAGTGTTGCAAAAGACTTATTTCACAACGGGGAATTTTTTTTTTAGAAGGGGGAATGAACATGTGGGATGTCATGCCTCAGTCCAACAGGGTATCGAGTTAGTGGTGCTAAACGGGTTAATGCAGATGGTATGTCTCTAAGCCTCTCCTCACTTGGTGTGTGGAAGTCAGAGTCAGGGGCGAATGGGTCAGAGCGTGCCATACTTTTCTGTTCGGCTGGGTCAGGAGGCACGTGAGGGTACTTGGCCTGCTTCTTAATGCGGAAGTTGACGTTGTCCTGCTCCACGTTCAGGTTAATGGAAGCGGCCGAATCACTGTCCACTGCTGAATGAAAACTGCTGACCGATGTTCTTTTGCTGGGGCTTGCTGAGCCTGAACAACAAAAAAGTTAAGAAAAAAAAATTAGCAATAATAAAACAAACAAACAAACAAAAAAAACGGTCCTATTCCTCTCACTTGTTGCTATTAAGTCGTTTTCGTCAGCTAGCTGCTCCGTGTCACTGTCATCAAACTTGATGTCTTTAAACCACGATGGCTCAGAGTGTCCTTCTAGAGAGGTCACACTGTCCGTATCTGGGGATGGAGTCTCTGAAAACTCTGTGCTCTACAAAAAATAAAAGAAGAAGAAAACTTTAGTATAGAACAATAGGAAACTAGAGACATCCGCACAGTTTTACTAAAATAAATCTCACCTGAAGTGGGCGATACAGTGCGTACTCATCACGGAAAATCTGATCGTGATGAGTAACACACTCAAGCCAGCGCCCGTCAACCAGAGCCTGACCAATAGCTATAGCCTGAGCTCTGTTTTGGGGGGACAAGGAATATGTTTAAGAAGGTTTATAGTGTATAGTAGAAATATAAATTGTTCATGACTAACATTTTTCTATACAGTACAACTAATGCCAGAAATGTCTTTACTCAGAAGAACCTCTGCCATGAAACAAAGCAAAAGAATATCTCATATAGGATGTATGAGTGTACCTACATAAACCAGTGAAATATTCTTTTGAGGAAACTTTTTAAAATTTTTAAAAAAAAATTTAAATCGCATACATTAACAAATGTCTTTATTCCTTTCAAAACGCAAAAAGAATACATATCGCTAGCCTGTGGCAAAAACGATGACAGAAATTGGCAGCGATTTTAACGCAAGCAAAGAAACAAAAATGTGAGTTTTCGCACAAATGCTGTATGAATCTTTTTTGTGCTCAAAGCTCGCGGCAAAGACTAAACGCACGTACGATCCGCCACTTAATATGCTCGTGAGGGAACTTAAAAAAAGGATCGTATTCGAAACGCATGTGCACCCGAAAGCCGTGAACCTAAATGATTCGAATACGTGTACCGTTACACCCCTAGTAAATACGCTGTATTTAAATGTTGGGGAATCTGCTTGTTCCATGACCATTGTCATGTCAATGGTTGTGTATTCTAATATACTTACCTAGTAGAAATGGTGCCATTTCGCAAGAGCCAGTTTACTAGATCTTTACCCACAATGCAATTGGGGTAAGTACGCAGCCAATATCGGTGGTCCTGGAACTCCATCCCGGTATTGCTGTGACAGATTTTCTTCCATAAGTCTTTTAACTGAGACGAATCCTGCGAACGAAGTGAAAATGACATAGGTTAACAAAAAGGGCGAAAGACAACACTACATAGCTGTGTTAGTGTGATGTGTACCAAGAGGATCTTGCGCTCCTCTTCGCTGTGGTCAGGTTTGGACACTGCTCGTGTGCTCTGAGGGCTCACAGAACTGTCGTATGATGGAACCATCGAGCCTGAACGATCCAGCGACAAGTTGGTCACACTGGCTGATCTACAGAGAGCAAGCAGACTTTTTGCCATACAGCTCCTAGGTACAATCCTGATACACATGCTAGATTTATATCGGTTTGAGATTAAGCAAAAGGAGGAAGTTATACACGCTGTCGAGTCAGTCATTTGTCATAGTGAGCAATAAGATCTAAATGAGTGAAGGGAATGAATATTATCAACTATTGTTATCTTGAAACATATTTCCCAGCCTGATGTATAATCATTTTCACAAGCAAAGTTACATAACATAAACACACACACACACACACACACACACACACACACACGTACACTAACCTCTTTCGTGCTGGTGATTTGCCCAGATCTTCTTGCACTGCTGACAATCTAGAGTTAAGCCCACTATTCTGAGACTCTGGATGAATCAAACTGTACCAATTAAACACACACACACACACACACACACACACACACACGGAAAACTAAATGATGTCGGCTAAATCAATTCCTGCTACTACAGAGATTTGGTTAGTAAACCACATGCATGACAAATGTTGCATTCGCTACATCTAGAACAAAGGAAGCCTCAAAATGTCAACTAAAGGTGCAAACACCAGAGACTCACTTCTTCCTCATCCCAATGGGAGTTTTTCTATGCATGAAGAGAAAGGAGAAAAGACGTGCTTTGAAGAAAAGGTTGGGTGAATATGAGCAAAAAAGAAATGAAGTAAAATGAAAAATAAAATAACTGACTGCTTAGCAATGAGAACAAGTGGTACAAAAGCCCTCTTTCACACACACCCACCCCAAATTTAACTGCATTCAACCACTTCTGCTTTTCAGATAGTAAAATAAACAGAAGCAGAGATGAAAGTCAGGTGGGTGACTGACCATGAGAAATATTCCTTGAATAAGAAATAACATGGTAATAAGTAAAAAAAATAGAATAGAAGTCTTCTGTAGCCATGTTTTTACCTTTGCCATGCGAGGTCCTCCTCAAGAAAAATGTTGCGGCTAGCTTTGCGTCCGCCGACGGGTGTGCGAGGCTCTGTGGGCTCCAGCACACACACAGAGCAAGGAGAGTCCGACAGCGCAGTCAGATCCTCCCCAATACACGCTGAGTCAGCGGAGTGTGCGTAGCTCAGCGCAATCTTACGACAGTATGTGCATGCTCGCAAATCACCTACATCAAGGATACAGAGAGAAAGAGAGGAAGAGAGAGAGAGAGAGAGATAAAGAGAGATAACTATTGAAACTATTTAACAAATGTGTGATTATAAGCACTAGTGCAAAAGAACATTCTTGGTGAATAGGGGTTTCATGTTTGATATTTAAAGAGCTAATGCAGAGCATTAAAAACAAACAAAAACAAAAAAAACACAGCCTCCATGTACATCCATTTTTATTAAACCCAATCCAAATACAATTTCTATTAAACTATATAAATATTACCCTTTATTCACTTTAAAATTTCAGAATTTTCTGTAAAATGCAAAAAGCGTTCCCAAGATATCAAAAGAAATTAAACAATTTAACAATAAAAAAACAACAACAATCAATCACAGAAAACAACATCTATTTGCCCCGATGTTTCATTTACTCCATTTAACTACACATAAATCACCGTTTCCCCACGGACCATTATCACTGACGCACCGACCGCTAAACTCTGGATCGCTCTGGACAGGAAACACAGAAGACGCTGCAAAATGAAAAATGGAAGAACGGAGAGAAAACAGCGAGAGGCGAGGAGAAGATTCAGGCCAATGAAAACGACAGAAAGTTTCCAAAGTTTGGGATCATTTCAAACTAAAACATAAAGAAAACACTGTACAGTGCGTTTACTTTTTATAAAGTAATTTGAAATAGATTTTTAATTTATATATTTGTGTTTGCATTTTGATGTAACATGACAATTAACTACACTAAATGGGTTTAGTTTTTCACGGATTGCAATTTCAGCAATAAAAATGTGAATTTTTCTAAAATAGAAACTAATTATAATTTTAAGATTATTTCTGTTTAATAAAGAAAAGGTACTTTTTATCCGATTACTCTTTTAATCGATGGAATAATCAGTAGAATACTCTGAAATAATCGATAACTGCAGCCCTAAATTGTGACAAAGCAGTAATATCAGCTGGTACATAATCAATAACACATTGTTTTCCGTTTTACAGATAATTTGTAAAAGTCTTGCCACACAGAGATAACATTTACATTTTTTAGTTTAAGTTTTCTATTCTTTAAATTTGCTACAAAATGTTTTTGGAATCTGCAGATTTAATTTATTGTGATAAACACAATTAATGTAAAGGACACTGAGCTACCAAAAGCATATCGAATTTTATTTACACTGCAAAAAAGTCAGCAAATCAACATTTCTTGAATATATTTAAATGTATTTAGTATTTTTATATAAAAAAAAAAATCTTAAAAAACATTTTGCAATTAAAGATGATATTTTAGACCTGTAGTTTTATTATACTATAATCAGATCATTTTGGTTTTTGAAATAAATGCTTTAAATAAGCAAAATGGATTGCAATAGATGTGAAAATATTATAAATAGTTGATTCAGGAAATAATAGCTCATTTTGACTATATTCAATAGAGTTGATGAGGTGTCTTTTTTTTATGCAGTACAATTACATTTTATTTTATTGGTATAGCGCTTTTAACAATGCACATTGTCTCAAAGCAGCTTTACAGAGATAATACAGTTATTAAGTTGAATTAAAGAGTGTCTACAAGTTTGCTTCTTAGAAATTGTAAGTTTATCAATTATGAGTGAACCAGTGCTGACTGTGGCAAAGAAAAACTCTGAGAAAGCAGGAAAAACCCTGAAAAACCCTGAGAGGAACAAGACAGCTGTGTAGATCCTCCTATTAGCTAGCATCTTGCACATGCTTTTTGCCAGTTAAACATGAATGCGACAAGTGCCGTGGACTGAAACAGCTCTACAGGATTGCACTACAAATATTGAAATTTTGAAAGGGCTGATAAAACATTGTCAGAGGAAAATGTCTCACTGAGTTGATGACTTTGACAGAGCGGACTCATGTGAGAGCTATCAGCATTGCCAACGCATTCTAGTGATTAAAGTCTTACGCAACAAAGTCAAAGTTCAGCGCACAAACATGTGTGTGGTCATTTAGGACATTCCTACTTCTTAGAAACCATCTAGTCAGTAACAACAGGTGACATGTGGCTGCTGGCATACCCAAGATACCACCTCCTCAGATCCAGGTATACAAGTGTACTACCCTGTTAGGGCAATTTCTATAACATAATGCGTGGAATTTCTAACTTACCCGTGTAACCCATGAATTTTCCAGGAATCTCCTGGTTGCAGCAGCGGCTGCAGAATATCTGGCCACACAGACGGCAGTGGTGGCGTCGGCGGAATGTAGTGAACTTCTCGTTGCAGTCGTAGCACTCTTTACACTGGCTGTCCGGCATCCAATACTGCTTCAGATCGCTGTCCTGTTGGCAGCAGTTCACACAGGATTAAAAGAGAATATAGATTTATACTTACTGAGCACTTTATCCAATCAGCTAATTGTGCAGCAGCAGTGCAACTCAAAATTGTAAAGATACGGCCCAGCAGCTCACGTTCATCAGGATGGAGACCATGTGTGGCCACGGTGATCAGTTTTGACTGCGACACGATTGTTGGTGCCAGCTGGATTGAGCATTTCTTTAATTACTGATCTCTTGTGATATCCGAGAGAGATATTCGCTCCAATAACAGAAAGCTGATTGGCTGTTGCATGTTGGTCTCATTTGTAATCTTAACACAGCCAAGAACAGAAAGCTGAGTCCGCAATTAACACATGCTAGACATCTGATGACTGGGGAAAAAATATGCCCGCTCAAATAGTGGGGTAAAATCAAGATTCCGGAAATTCAAGCTGCCCTCATGTCAACAGTCCAGGCTGGTGGAGGTGGTGTAATGGTCTGGGGAAGGTTTTTGGAATTACTCAATCATAACTTGAGTGCAACAGATTATTTGAATATTGTTGCTGATCATGTGAATTCCTACAAAAGCACAATTTACCATCTTCTGATGACTTCTTACAGCATGCACTACTTTAGGAGAGAACAGAGTGGCTATTCTCCACTGATCATCGATGGATCCTCTGTGGAGATCGTCAAAAGCACCAAATTCCTTGGTGTTCATCAGGTGGAGAACTCCACCTGGTCACTCAACACCAGCTCCATCACCAAGAAAGTCCAGCAGCGCCTCTACTTTCTGAGAAGGCTGAGGAACGCCCATCTCCCTCCCCCCATCCTAATAAGTTCTACATAGGGATCATCGAGAGCATCCTGAGCAGCTGCTTCTCTGTAAGGGCAGCAGAGAAGATCATCAGAGTCTCTCTCATCTCCATTACGGATATTGACCTCCGCAAAGCCAACAGCATTGTGGACGACCCCACACACCCCTCACACACAATCTCTACTCTCCTACCATCCAGACTGTATAACAGTTTCTTCCCTAAAGCCATCAGACTCCGTACACATCCATTTCTTCAGCACCACCCATTTTATATTAATCATATTATACTGTTTACATGCTGTATTGCACCTCTTGCTGTTTTTGTACAACATTGTGTTTAATGTTTACCAGTACACTCTTGTTTATAGTTTTCTCTTTTACACATTGTATTGTATTATACAGTAGGTTTACTAGTCTGTCAATGTCTTGCAGTGTTTGCACCGGGTTGCACACGATACACTTTATATGGTGAGGACACTTACTTTAGTCCTTAGCTCTGTGTCCTCTTATGCAGCTCTATATTGTGTGATGCAGCTCAATATTGTTTTATGTAGCACCAGCGTTCTGGAGGAACGTTGTCTCATTTCACAGCGTCAGCTATATACAGTTGGAATGACAAACGTTTCTCAACCAAGTCGTCTCAAAATGGTTTCATGAACCCCACAATGACTTCAGTGGCCTTTACAGTCATCGGATCAGAATGCAGTAGAACACCTAATGTTATGTGGTAGAATGGGAGGTTCACTGCATTAAAGTGAAGCGAAAAAACCTGCAGGAATGACGGGAAGATGGATCCTAATCTAAAAGGAATGCCTGAAATATTTCTTGGAATCCATGCCAGGCTGATTTGAGAACAGAAGGAGGCCAAGTTAAGTATTATTGTAGTGTTTCTTATAAAGTGCTCAGTGTATACATGTAGTTTATATATGAGTGTATGTAGTTTACTTATTGTGTATGTTACTTTGATGTTCCTAATCATATTTTCCATCAAATCTCAATCTTACTGACAAGCATATAAAGACAGAAAAGAAGGGCTTACTTGTTTCTAAATGCTAAAACCCACATATCCATACCTGACTCTTTCCCTCCATGATCTCCTTTAGCCTCTTTAGAGCAGTGCGAAGTTGAACTGCAGTTCGAGGGTCATGTGTCCCAAGAGGAGCCTCTGACTTTCGCCGTCCATCTGAAAACAGGTAGAAAAAATGAGTGACATGCAAAAGGTGGAAAAAATATCAGTGAGCATGCATTTCAGGCAATATTCACACTGCTCATGCTAATTGTCAATTTCAATCTGTCTCATTCACCTCTTTCAAAAAAATGGTCACATACCAACTCATGGTCTGATGAAAGTCCTGAAGTAAAAAAATAATGACAGCTATTGTGAATTGTGTTTTCTGATCAAAGGAAATCATCAACCGTGTTAAAAATGAAAGCAGAACAAAACTGCAGACATCGGGAAAGTGTTATAGTGCAGACGCTCAAAACGTGTTCAACCAACGACATCTAGATGGTCATTAAAGGAAACACAAGCCTAATTATGTGTGACATGCTGTAGAACAGGGGTCTTCAACTTGTGGACCAGATACAGTCCCAAAGCGAGTACTTTGGGGGGGGAATACGCTAACAAAGCGGATAAATGTGAACGCGTTTGTCTTCTGCAAATCCTCTACTGCAGTTTATCCAATCACATGCATTTATGTGGAAGCTCAGGGTATTTAGAACAGCTACATCAACACCAGAGATATAAGTTCTAAAAGAAAAATTTTATAAATTCGAAGATTCAGCATTTTTATTATCTCTCTGGTTCAGTGAACAGTTGATTCACAGGAGTAAAGAATCCCCAAAGCAAACAAAATGTTTAAAGAGAAATGGCCAGAGAAGTATGTTGACACTTTGCCTGTAACCAATTCAAAACAGATGTGTCTTATGAGAATAGTCTCAAGCATTAATGTGAAGAGCAGATATAAAAAAAAAGATTAAATCACTACACATCATTTACAGCCATAAGCTATTTACTGAACTGATCATTAATCTGGGCATGTGAGTTGGATATCTGGTTCGATGTACTGTGAAGGATTTTTTTATTTTTTTTAACTGGACCTTAAAAAATTGTAGCTGAACACCCCTGATATAGAAGGTTAAGTTCCAAACCACACACACACACACACACACACACACACACACACACACACACACCAGTTTTAATAATAATAAACAAAAAAATAAACAGTTGCATTTCAGAACCCCAGCACACAATCACACATTTTCATTCCTTTAAATAAAAATCTCACCTTCCCACTCCACTGTGAACAGAAGAGAAGACGAACAAAACTTTATATTTAGACCTGATCTTCACTTGAAAAACAAAATACAGGCCCTGATCTTGACTAGAGAGCCTCTGTGTAGCATGCATACTTGCTAGAAAGCTTCTAATGCCAGTCAGAAACAGAAAAATCACTGTACTGACTACCAAGTACAAGATTGAAGTGAAACCTTCTGCATATACAGTAGAGTGAAAAGCCTAACACCAATGGTAAAAATCCTGATTGTTTATTTTTGTATTTAAAACAGTAAATTGGTTAATATACTAAATATTTCATATTAAAGTTTGAAGCCAAGAAACCCTATACGAAGTGTGATATTAACTGAGCAAAACGTCAGATTTTCCCCACATCTTTGATGCTCCAAAATTCCAATTAATGTCAAACTTTGCACTCAGGATGTCAAAAATTCCTTGTTATAATTATTTTAAACAATTTCCAATAAGAGTGATCCCTTATTGGATTCTGAAAAATATTCTTTCAAATAAATATTATTTTAGTACAAAAACGCATAATACACCCATTGTTAATTAGAGCTCTTAGACATTTGGACCCCATTTTTAATATCAAATATTTAAATAATACTCACATTTGGCTTCATTGGTGCAATACCAGACATTATTACATAACCCGGGCAGTTTTTTAATTTACACTGCCATCTACCGGGCAGGAACGGTAGTGTAACTCCCATCGCTACCTTTATACTGTAATTCAGTGTTTGACAGTAACGAAGTAACTGTAATTCGACTACCACTGCTATAATTCTGAGGATATATGTTTTAAAAAATGCTTGATTACACGCTTACTAATATAGTAAGTAAATAAACTAAATGTCACCACAAAATGCACCAGGCAAAACAGTAAACGGCATTTTCATTGCAGCACGAGTGAACACTTTAACCATATTGCAAGAAAGCCAGTAGCAAGTGGGTGCCATCTTCTTTGGGAGATGTCGTAGCTCTAAATTAACACACGGTCATATTAGCCGAGTTACAGCATCTCTGTGACACATTCCTTTTGTATGGTGCAGTTTCACAATAAAATCTGACAGTCTGAAAATCCTCTATGCTATATGTCTCCAAACCATGGTGAGTTTAGGCATAGCCACATTGTGCTCCTATGACTAAAGAAAAGCAGGCACAGAGAGACATTCACAAAAAAAAAAAAATCTAGGAATTCTTGAAATGTTCAAAGCAAGCATTGCTAATAAAAATGCATACATTTAAGACTGAATTCTTATCAGAAATACTGATCTGAGAGATGAGCTGTATAGATAATTATAATAAATCCTGAGCTGAGAATGTACAAAAAGTGTTATATAAGTGTTAGGTCATATTTTAGAACCTCTTAATTCAATTGAGGAAAGCTGAAACTACTTCTGCCCTTTACTGAAAGTCTTTGATGATACATTTAAATTTTTATAACCAATGAGCTGCGATGCACATTTTTCGGATTTTTCTTCTTGGAAGAATCCAAAAAATGTGCATCTGTTTGCAAATGTGTTTTCTGTTTGTATTTAATATCATTATCATGTATTTTTATTTTAAGCTGAGAAGTACATGACAGACTTTTTGTATTTAAATATTACAAGCCTAAAGAGCTTTTGAAAACAGAGCAAAAAAAAAAAAAAACTCTGCATGTGACAAAAATCTTTTTTGGAGAAATGGATTTCGAGCCTTTGAAACGTAGCACAAGGAGCAAAAAAGTCAAAGTTCATGATGTCATAAGCGATACATCGATGTGGTTATTTTCTCAATACATAAATTAAATAAGGTTTTTTGAGTGATTGCTTTATTTAAAATATTTTCTTTTTGTGTAGCCTGATGTATAGTTTGCTTTGAGTAGTTTCGGTTCTTTACAGCATTCTTCTCTTCTGTGTCTTTTATATTTACAAATGTCCATAAAAAAGAAATCTGGGTTCTTTGTATTTTTTAATGGTACCCAAACATTGCAAAACTTGCCTTGACAATGCATTAATATATAACTTTTAATTATGTTATCTTTTAAATCTAAATGTATACACCTCAATGTATCAGAACCTGAGATATTGGTGTTTTTAAAAAAGTTGAACTCCTACTGTAGTAGTCTCTCACTTTATCTATGAGTGTCCCAGCTTTCCATGGAAAAATACCATTTTATTGCTATTACAAGTGAAAGACGAGCAATAAATCAGATAAGGCAGTAAGTCAGGTCACATTAGACACGAGTCAAACGGATTAAATATCCGGGTATAACTTCACTTCTGCTACGGTACATCCCGCTAAAATACCACTGAAGCGTTATACTGCAACACAATTACTTAGTAATTGTACGACATGAGCACCATTAGATCTAATTACATGTCGATTAGCAGTGGCATGTTTTACCTGAGGCTGTAGAGGTTCTCCTGACCAATTCAGAGTGTTTCCTGTGTGTCCCAGAGCTGTGTGTGGACAGTGAGGAAGAGGCCCAGCTCCGGCGCTCGCCCTGTGGTGATGGTGCAGCGGACTCTGGTTTATCAGCTGCTGAAGGAGGCCGAACATCCTCTGTGTGCACACCAGTAAAAAAGCAAGAAGACTGAAATTCAGCCCTGCCCAAAGCAACACATCACTAATGATGGGATGGTTTGCTGTTAGCTGTTTCAGTGGAATAGCACCCACCCACCCACTGGTGCCAATCTGCTTTTTCCCTGAATTGTGATGGTTTTTTATTGTTTTTCAATCCTTTCTGTGCTTATATTTTTTTTTTGTATAACAAGGGCCAGACTTACCAAGCTTTTTTGCTGGTGCAATGTTTGCACCTGACTTTTCTAAAAGGAATAAAAGGCAGAAATTAGATATTTAATCACTGTGTAATTACATTTCCTCCTGGTTTAATGCTTTTTTTTTTACCCCCATTTAAAATAACTGTAAATGATCATCATATGTTGATGTAACAACATAGAATACTGTAATTTTACATACTTAACTCGATCTAGTCAACCATAGCTAATTTAATTATTCTTCATTTCTTTATATTTTTATTATTATTATTTTTTAATTAAATCCTTTCTACTAGTGGTATTTAAACGCTTGCCAAAAAATTCACTTTCAGCAACCAGACCAGACAGGCCCAGAATTCCCGGCTCCGTTCTATTTTTACTTGCTAAAAGGACGAAAGAAAGTGAAGCTAGAGAACCACATGACTGGGTCCATTAAAATCTCAATGTGTTTATGGCACCGCTTCACCTACATCACATGACTCCAAACTCAATGCCACTGTTATTAACTGGGAAAAGTGCAAAGCTGAATGCATAATAAAGTAAAAGAAAATATCCATCCATCCATCCATCCATCCATCCATCCATCCATCCATCCATTCATCCATCCATCCATCCATCCATCCATAGTTCAGGACATGGTGCAGTTCTATTGGGCAAAGTTAGTGACTGAAACTATCCAGCTATTAGCAAAGGTTTCCAGAAAGGTTTTGTGAAACCCCTATCTGTCACCTCTGTTGAAGCGGAAGAGGCTGACTAAAGAACTGTAGGCCGAGCGCAGTGGGGGTTCATCCTGATCTGGAGTGAGGGGTTTGAAGTGAGTCAGGTGGGAGGGACTGGGGGGAGACAGGGGTGGCTCAGAGATCCAGTCCAACGTGGACGAGGAAGACGTAGACTTGTCGTCAGCAGCCATATCACTCCCCCTGAAAAACATAATAACATATGAGTCTGTTAGTCATGTGATGCTTGTGTCATGTTTTTGTTTTTTTTCCTTTTCCTGGGCCACATGTTCTCTTAAAAGAGGAACAGAGTGCCTGTTGTTTACTCTTTCGTCTCACGGAGACTTGTTCTCACTTGTTTCCGTTTCAAATCCACAAACATTGTGCAATCAACCAAAATAACAATTAGACCTGTACTAGTCTTAACACAGGCTGATTTCTTTTAAATAGAAACGAACAAAATCATTAACCTATTCAACCTATTCAGTTTAAGGATGTTACATAACGTAACACAAAAACCCCAAATCATCAAGCTGAGAATGTCAATAAGTACTACATGTCCTCATACTTTACAACATCTAGGGTTTATACGCCCACCGTAAACAGTCAGTGTGGCATAAACTCTTTGTTTTATTTGTTACCTTTTTATAGAAGTGAATTTCCTAAACATGTCTATTTTTTTTAATCGCATACATTCTATAAAAACAAACAAAAACCCCCCTTAAAACTACCTGCTGTCTTCTTGCATTTAAATTCACGGGAACTGAGAAAAAAAACTAAAAATCCTAGACCACAGTTTATTTTTCTGCAGAAGACCGTGCACAGAAAATCCCATGGACGTCACCTACTGAAATTACACTTCAAAAAAACAAAGGAGGAGAACAAACATGTTCAAAGTGTCTAAAGTGATATATTTAATGCATGCAACATTTGGCAACCAGAAAATAAATTAAAGTAAATAAATACATAAATAAATAAAATCACAATTTCTGCATAAAATATTCAATTGTGCATTAAAAATTACAATCAAATATTAAGCACCGTAGGTGAATTTGTGAAATATCAGATACTCATATTTCAGAATTCGAAACAGTTGCATTGGGTATTAGTCAGAATCATTTCAATCAGAATCATTTTAAAACCAATCTTGTTTTAATCTCATTAATCGTCAAAATTTGAATGGTTTCCATTACAAATACCATCAGCTGTAAAGCATGAAACCCATTACCCTAGGGTTTTCTTTATGTTGTGTGCTAATAATGTGTACATCGTTGAATCATCATTAAACCAAAGACTCTATTGTAGAAATCTACTGGATTGTGGATGTGTAATGGTGTCATAATGGTCCCTAAAAGTATCCAGTAGAAATCAACAAGCTGGAAGCTGGTATGCACTGGACATTACATGCCACCAATAGATGGCAACAAATGACTAGTAGAGACCTACTGGGACTTTTAGTGCTTCCAGTAAATCAATATAATTCTCATTAGAGAAACAACCCGGTCTACATCAACAGAACTCCATCTTTAAGTTTCTAGGAGTCCACATCTCTGATGATCTAGCCTGGCACCAGAACCCTTGTGCTCTGGTTAGGAAGGTGCAACATCATCTTGAGGAAACTTCACTCTATCAGTGTGGTATGGTATCTCCACAGTGTGTCATCAGAAGCCTTCAAATGATGGTCAAATGCACCAGAACACATCACTGGCACTCAACTACCTGCTATTTAGCACTTTCACCAAAGTAGATGATTATGTAGAGCTCACAACATCATCAGGGACTCCTCACATCCCATTCACAAACTGTTTAAAGTCCTTGCATCCAGAAGAAGATACAGAAACATATGCACCAGAACCAGCAGGTTCAGGGAAAGCTTTTTTCCGGCAAACCCCACCACCATCACATTTCTGAAATCTACATTGACACTAATGTCTCAGTGATTTTATTGCCATTACTAATTATTATCCAGTTCAGCTCAAACTTGTAGATACTATATCATTTCTGTATAATAAATCTTCTATATAATTCTAACTTCTTACCAGGTCCACATTATCTTCTATACAGCTGTATGCCTCTGTATACACACTGTATATATTTTTATACGTTGTACATACAATGTACATAAATCAATATTGTAAGTGTATTTCTCACATTTCTCTACATATATTGTTCCATACACACATCTTGTACATATTTTACATTCTATATGGCTTCTCTAAAGCTGGAAAGGGGAACACAGAGAGGAGAGGGAACACAGAACATAAAGCAGAGAGAACACAGAGAGGAGAGAACACAGAGCAAAGGGAACACAGAGAACATAGAGGTGAAGGGAACACAGAGCAGAGAAAACAGAATAAAACGGAGGGAACACAGAGAACACAAAGCAGAGGGAACGCAGACAACACAGAGCGGAGAGAACACAACAGAGGGAACACAGAACAGAGAGAACACAGAAATCAGAGTGGAGAGAACACAGAACACAGAGCGAAGGAAACAGAGAACACAGAGCGGAGGGAACACAGAGAACACAGAGCGGAGCGGAGGGAAGACAGAAGAGAGCGGAGGGAAGACAGAACAGCGAGCGGAGGGAACACAGAACAGCGAGCGGAGGGAACACAGAACAGCGAGCGGAGGGAACACACGAGCGGAGGGAACACAGAACAGCGAGCGGAGGGAACACAGAACAGCGAGCGGAGGGAACACAGAACAGCGAGCGGAAGGAACACAGAACAGCGAGCGGAGGGAACACAAAACAGATCGGAAAGAACACAGAACACACATCAGAGGGAACACAGATCGGAGAGAACACAGAACACAGATCGGAGAGAACACAGCAGAGGGAACACAGAGAACACGGAGAGGAGGGAACACAGAGCGGAGGGAACACAGAGAACACAGAGCAGAGGGAACACAGACCACAAAGCAGAGAGAACACAACAGAGGGAAATCAGAGCAGAGGGAACACAGAGAACACAGAACAGAGAGAACACAGAATGGAGAGAACACAGAACACAGAGCGGAGGGGACACAGAGAACACAGAGAACACAGAGCAGAGGGAACACAGAACACAGAGCGGAGGGGACACAGAGAACACAGAGAACACAGAGCAGAGGGAACACAGAGAACACAGAGCGGAGGGGACACAGAGAACACAGAGAACACAGAGCAGAGGGAACACAGAGAACACAGAGCGGAGGGAACACAGAGAACACAGAGCGGAGGGAACACAGACCACAAAGCAGAGGGAACACAGACAAAACAGAGCAGAGAGAACACAACAGAGGGAACACAGAGCTGAGGGAACACAGAGAACACAGAGCAGAGAGAACACAGAACACAAAACGGAGAGAACACAGACCACAGAGCGGAGGGAACACAGAACACAGAGCGGAGGGAACACAGACAACACAGAGCGGAGGAAACACAGAGAACACAGAGCGGAGGAAACACAGAGTGGAGAGAACACAGAGTGGAGAGAACACAGAGAACCCAGAGCGGAGGGAACACAGAGAACACAGAGCGGAGAGAACACAGAGAATTCAGAGCGGAGAGAACACAGAGAATTCAGAGCGGAGAGAACACAGAGAATTTAGAGCGGATGAAACACAGAGAACACAGAGTGGAGAGAACACAGAGTGGAGAGAACACAGAGTGGAGAGAACACAGAACACAGAGTGGAGAGAACACAGAGAACACAGAGTGGAGAGAACACAAAGTGGAGAGAACACAGAGTGGAGAGAACACAGAGTGGAGAGAACACAGAACACAACACAGAGTGGAGAGAACACAGAGTGGAGAGAACACAGAACACAGAGTGGAGAGAACACAGAGAACACAGAGCGGATGAAACACAGAGAACACAGAGTGGAGAGAACACAGAGTGGAGAGAACACAGAACACAGAGTGGAGAGAACACAGAGAACACAGAGCGGAGGAAACACAGAGAACACAGAGTGGAGAGTACACAGAGTGGAGAGAACACAGAACACAGAGCGGAGGGAACACAGAGAACACAGAGCGGAGAGAACACAGAGAATTCAGAGCGGAGAGAACACAGAGAACACAGAGTGGAGAGAACACAGAGTGGAGGGAACACAGAGTGGAGGGAACACAGAGTGGAGGGAACACAGAGTGGAGGGAACACAGAGTGGAGGGAACACAGAGAACACAGAGTGGAGAGAACACAGAGTGGAGAGAACACAGAGTGGAGAGAACACAGAGTGGAGAGAACACAGAACACAGAGTGGAGAGAACACAGAGCGGAGGAAACACAGAGAACACAGAGTGGAGAGAACACAGAACACAGAGCGGAGGGAACACAGAGAACACAGAGCGGAGAGAACACAGAACACAGAGCGGAGGGAACACAGAGAACACAGAGCGGAGAGAACACAGAGAATTCAGAGCGGAGAGAACACAGAGAACACAGAGTGGAGAGAACACAGAGTGGAGAGAACACAGAGGGGAGAGAACACAGAGAACACAGAGTGGAGAGAACACAGAGTGGAGAGAACACAGAGTGGAGAGAACACAGAGTGGAGAGAACACAGAGTGGAGAGAACACAGAGTGGAGAGAACACAGAGTGGAGAGAACACAGAGTGGAGAGAACACAGAGTGGAGAGAACACAGAGTGGAGAGAACACAGAGTGGAGGGAACACAGAGTGGAGGGAACACAGAGTGGAGGGAACACAGAGTGGAGAGAACACAGAGAACACAGAGTGGAGGGAACACAGAGTGGAGAGAACACAGATTGGAGAGAACACAGAGTGGAGAGAACACAGAACACAGAGTGGAGGTTTGTATACACACTTACACTGTATAATGCACACCAATGCGTTTCCTTTTAAACAGCTTAATGTTTTCCAAATTTTGGAAAACATGTCCACAAATGTCCACAAATTTTGAAATTTGTGGACATTTTCTTCACGGAAACGGACTGGTTTGAACTTCCGGTGTGGATTATTAAATTTCACTGGTACCTTGAAATTTATTTTTATCTACCGAATCTAAAACCTGAACTCTGATAACATTATTTGCCCCCCTTTTTTACTTCACATGTCACCAAACCATATAAACTGCTCGCTTCCGGGTTCCCTGCGGCCAAAACGTCTAGAATAAAAGGCACAGAATGTAAAGAAACGCGTCGCGGCAACTGTCGTAAAATCTTACCGCTTAGCAAACGCTACAGTCCCAGTTTGAAGTGAACAGGTCATAATGCTGGATCAGTTTATACAGTAATCCCTAAGAGAGAGAGAGAGAGAGTGTGTGTGTGTGTGTGTGTGTGTGTGTTTTGTCTCCTGGTCCAATTCAGCACTAAAGTACACAGAGAGATCATGTGACAGAGGGCCTGAACATCCAAACAGCATCCCATATCTCATTCATACAACTCATCTGAGTCTATTCTCCAGCACATTGAGCAGATATTAGTTTCTACCCAACATTTCTTCAGTCCTGTGGTACATCTGAAACCTCTCGCACTGCTAGCCGGCTAAATCAACTAGTTTTACCAACCTACTTTCAATCACAATCATCAAGAAGCAGCCACGGATCTACATCCTGCATTGTTTTGCAATATAATATGCTGGAATTAGGACTAAACTGTGATTAGGGCATGATTCTGACTCTGACACTGGTTATAAACTGTCAAAAACAACAACAACCAGACATGCTCCTAGACCCAGAGATGTCCAGGAGATGACTATCATTTCCATTCTGTACAGCTATTCAGATCCTTTCAACCTTTATCTAGAGATGTTAATGTTATCATTCAATTGGGTTTATTCTAAACACTTTATCCAGCTTACCACTACATTTATTTTGTCGAATATAAATAAATAAATAAATAATAATAATAATAATAACACCATCAAGGTATCCTGCCCCAAGCTTAAATCAGATCATCACCAAGAATATTTTACAACTATGATCCTGGAAGCTTCGCTTACCTGTTTTGTTTTGTTTTTCTCGTTGTTTTCTACAGCATAACTATAAGATCCGAGCCAAGAGAAAACACAAATCGACCCAATATGACATTTTCAATCCACTTCACATGATCTGTACGTGTGTTCGCCCCGCTAGCGAGCCCGGAAACCGGAGTATCATCTGTGTAGACAGAAGTAATCGATCCCACAGCGCTCGATCATTGGTTTTATCACGAGAACAGACATTACTCATTTATCTGAGCAAACATCTACACAAAGATCTACACAAAGCTAATCATTGTTGTTTAAAAAAAATAAAAAATAAAACACACACACACACACACACACACACACACACACACACACACACACACACACACACACACACACATATATATATACTGAAGGCATCAAAACTATGAATTAACACATGTGGAATTATATATGGAATTATATACATAACAAAAAAGTGTGAAACAACTGAAAAATGTCATATTCTAGGTTCTTCTAAGTAGCCACCTTTTGCTTGGATTACTGCTTTGCACACTCTTGGCATTCTCTTGATGAGCTTCAAGAGGTAGTCACCTAAAATGGTCTTCCAACAGTCTTGAAGAAGTTCCCCGAGAGATGCTTGGCACTTGTTGTCCCTTTTGCCTTCACTTTGCGGTCCAGCTCACCCCTAAACCATCCTGATTGGGTTCAGGTCCGGTGACTGTGGAGGCCAGATAGCCCTTGATGCCTTCAGTGTGACTCTACAATTTTCATATGTGGTGATCAAGTCAAGTTTATTTCTATAGCGCTTTTCACAACAGACATTGTCTCAAAGCAGCTTTACAGAATTTTAAGAGTAAGGTGAATGGTGTGCATTCATCCCTGATGAGCAGCCATGGCGACTGTGGCAAGAAAAAAACACATTCAAAGTTATGAGGAAGAAACCTTGAATGGAACCAGACTCAGAAGGGGAACCCATCTTCATTTGGGTGACATCAAGAATGTGATCACAAATCTTTAAACAATACCGAACACTGGAGAAGGAGAACTAACATGAGCACTGGAATGTAATTATGAGTAATGTCCTTTCTACAATCTTTTACAGTCATTTGTGGTTATAAAACCGGGAGCTACTGAGCAACTCAAAAAATAGTGTGTTGAATTAACATTGAAAGCCAACAGCCAAAATGGGTGATTACACTGACATTGAACTAATATATATTTGTAGTTGATGACCCATAATCCATGGGGTCATGGGCACTTCTTATTTCCTTAATTGTGTATTTTTAAATTAGTAATCTTAAACTCAAGACCATTATACAACTTTGCTTAAAAGACAACATACATTTTAAATAAATATTGAGTTTAAATGAACCATAAATATCACATATATTGATATCTTTATTAAGATTTATGAAGAATATTGTAATCATATAACCTCACCTGGTCACTAAAAACCAGCTCCATCACCAAAAAAGCCCAGCAGTGTCTCTACTTCCTGAGAAGGCTGAGGAAAGCCCACCTCTTCCAACACACACTCGTACTCACATCGCACACCCGTTTTTCAGCACCACTCACACTACATCACTTAATTACCATATAATGTTTACATGCCGTTTTGCACATCTTCCTGGATTGCTGCTATTTGCTTTTTTGCACAATACTCTGTTTACATTTTTGCTACTGTTCACTTTATCTCGTTATGACAAGTTTCATGGCGGAGCTATTTTGTGTTTTGTGCATTTGTCTTGCACTGTCTTGTTTTGTCTTTGCACTGTTCGCACCAGGTTGCACACATACACTTTATGTGACGAGAACACTTACTAGTCCTTAGCCCTGTGTTTTTCTGTTTCTGTGCTTGTTGTCTTATGTTGTTTTATGTAGCATCAGGGTTCTGGAGGAACGTTGTTTAATTTCACTGTGTACTGTGTCAGCTATATATGGCTGAAATGACAATAAAAGCTTCTTGACTTAACTTGACCTAATCAAGTTTAAAAAATATAAAGACAGAGCTCTTAAGTGCACACAGGTTATGTACCTATACAATAAAATGACATGAAGTAATGCTTGAGTGAGGATGGGCATCTCAATTTATAAATTCAGCTTCCTTTAATTCCCTCTATCCTTATGTTTTATGTCTTTTTTACTTGCATCCTAGGAAAGAAAAGGAAACAAAAGGGATTTAATGATGCACATTAGTTTCACATACCCATGTGTATTTGACTTCCTGTTAAGAGAGAAACACAGCTGCATCCTATCCAGTCATGTTTGTTGAACTGCCTTTAACTGCTTTAACATGTTTGTATAAATATTTGTATTTCTTAATAAATAAATCATGATTTAATCTAAAAAATTCAATTAACAAATTTCCAACAACATTCTTTAGATGCCTATGAGCATGAATATTAAACTATATGTTTCTGTTACTCTTTATATTTCTTCAAAGGAATTCAGTAGGAAGGGTAAAGGCTAATGAGGATGGATAATTAGAGAAACGAGAAGCACTCCTTAATAGTGGTGACATTAATCAAAAATTGTTACACATATTCCACTGCATAACTGCTTAACATAAGATTTAAGTCTTAACATAACATAAGGCGTTGCCCTGTTTGCAGCCTTAACAGGTAATCATTCATATTCATGAATTACTATCAAGTTTGTTGTATGTAATTGTTCATGATAAAACCCAAAATCAAAAACATTTGCATGTGATATATAAAAAGACTAATTTGCATTAGGCAATTCTGCAGCTTTAATAAAATGGTTTTGATAGAAAATAATTCAGCTGTTCTAACAACACTTGTCACTTGTATGAAATTTCTTGGAAAATTTGGAAAACTGTCCCATACTGAAATCCTTTGTAGTATAGCTCTTTCATGCAAATGCAAATGTTTATTGCACAAAGTGTAAAAGATAATGAAACTACTAATAGATTAAACAAAAAAAAATGAAAAATTAAAAAACAAATAAAAACTAAAATGATATGAAAATCATGTTCTAATTAACTGTCTGTTTACATGCGTTTTAAACATAACATTTTGTTCAACACTCTTATGTGACTGTATGAACCATAAAAAAAACAACAGAAAAGAGGTAAAGTCTGACATACAATAATCCGGTTTTTGAAAAACGTGAACTGTTTTGTAGTGGTGGACTGATGAAGTAAATGCAATTCGTTATTGTACTTAAGAAGTTTTTCCGCTTATCTGTACTTTACTCAAGTATTTCTGTTTGGGGAGACTTTTACTTTAACTTCTCTTCATTTCAAAGTCAAATATCCTACTTTTTACTCAACTACATTTTGTGAAATCAGTCGTTTCTTTTTATTAATGAGTGGATAAAAACTTAATTGGTAAAAAGCCACCAATCAGGGTAGAGCATGCGCTCTGTTTTAAACATGTTTTCTACACACTCAGAAAGGAGAGCAGGGGTTGGGTGAAGTCACGTCAGTAAACAGAGCTGGATTAAAATTATGCATGACAAAAAAACCTTTAAACCTTTAGAAGCCCAATTTAAAAAAAATCAGGAAAGAAGTATGGGTAAAACGTACAAAAGATATAGTGTGTATGCAGCTTATCTCGTTATAATAAGGTAGTATAGGCAAATGCATTTAATCAAATAGTCAAACAATATATCTGTCAGGGATCCACCTGGCACGCCCCCTTTGGTGGCTCTCTATGCCTCCACTCTCCATAGAGCTCCAGGTTTAACGGGGCACACCTGGAGCTCATCATCACTCATGCCTCCACTCTCTCTGAAGCTCCAGGTTCAACGAGGCACACATGAAGCTCATCAATCACTCCACCCCGCTTCTATATAAGCTCCTCTTTCACTCCCTATCCCCGTTCGTTATTGTTCATGTTGGACTTCCCGTATTGTATGTGTTTATGGCGTCATGTAGGACTCCAATATCCTGCACCGGCTTCTCCCCAGGCACACCTCGGACTCTCTCTACCCAAAGACTGCCGTGTGTGAGTGTGTGTGCGTGTGCCTGCGTGTATCTCTCTCCGTCACTCGCTGTATTAAACCCGAGCGAACCGTGCTTCCGCCTCCGTTTCATCCGCACCCTGACAATATCACTTAGGTTATATGTTGCCTGCTCTGCTTTTACTCATAGAGCAACAAAGTTTCTTTTAACTTGCATAACATTATAATTCCTAATATGCAGTTAATTATAATGTGTGTATTAACAAAACAATTACAGCTATACTAGTCTAATTGGATTGTAATTAAACTCACAATTATTGATTTAGATACCTTTAATTGAGGTGACGCCATAAAAGTTTTCTGTGATTGTACTGAGTAGGTCATGTACTCAGTTCAGTAAGGGGAATCTCCAGTGCAGATTAGAAGGCTAATATATTAAAAAACATAGTATATTATAAGTATTTAGATGTTGTATGTATCCACAATAAAGGTGGAGAGTGGGGAGTAATATCATTCTGGCTTGGCAAAGGGAATAGTGTCACTTTTGAAAAAAATAATGAAAAGGCAAACAATTAAATTAAAGTTCAATATACTAGTTGGGCTTCCACTATTAAGCAGTTGTACACTTTAGTTATGGCCCATTCTTGCCATTGTTTTGTGTGATTACACCAAACATCCCTTCCTAGTTGGCCTTTACTTTGGTATGACAAAGCCCAAGTGTATATTTGAGTTCTTAAAGCCATTTTTGATGATTTAACAACTGTTTTGAGGCATGGCATTATTTATAATAGAAACAAAATCTCACAATGGCTACTCAGGCTGTGGCAAAATAAAATGACATACCCAGAAACTGATGCAAAGCTGAGAAGTGATTCTAATTTTTATAATATGATTGATGAAGACCATCACTTGAACCAAAGACTCTCCCTTTTAGCTGGCTTGGTAAAGATGGTTACCTTGTTTCCATTCCACTTATGCTGCCTTGGTGGCGCTAGAAAACTTTTGATCATATGGATCAGAGGTAGATCATATATTACTCGGTTGTCCACTCAAATTGTAGCTGAAATTTCAAAAAAGTCCAAATACAGCTGTTGAGTTTAGCCGGAAAACAAAAGGGATGTTAAAAATTGATCGCTGAAAGTGACTCAGCTGCGCTGTATGATAGACATGAAATAGTCTACAATATACACCAGCTGACTCATCTGGCTAAAGAATATCGTCTCTTTGGACCTTTGGATAATGTGTCAAATTTAGGCCTTTGCGCAAGCCTCACTTACCCTTACAGGAAGTTGTGAAAAGGTTATCTAAAATGCCTAATCCAGAGGCAAAAAAGCCACTTGGGTCAACCACATTTTGATGGTCCGGTGCTCCATAGTCATGGCAAACAGTTCAGAAAGCTGTCACAAAAATAATTTACTCTGTCTGTAGTGCAGGGAGATAATTGTGTGCAAATACCTGGCCACATTGCCATTTAGCAAAATATCATTGTGATAGATGACATATGAATTTTTGTCCTAATTTAAAAGTTTCAGAATCAAGAATCATTCTTCTTCTATCTATTTGAGTCAACCCACATAGGCCATTATAAAGTGTGGGGGTTGCACGACAATCCTGATGAAGCCTGGCTCCAAGATATTTAACAAAAAATTTTCCTTTGTCCTGACAAACATGTCTTTATTGAAATGTCACTCAACCATAAGACGTAAACTAATTGTTTGCTGTTGTAAGAGGCTTGAAATGAACATAATTAATTTATGATTTTTAATTTTTAAGTTATCAGCGAAGGAAAGTTTCAGTTAGTGTTATTGCATTCTAGAAGAGTTACTTTCTTAAAGAAATTAAGCAGTGGTGCATCGTTCAATTTCATTACGGGGGGAACAGAAATTGTGCCACACAGCTGGCTGATTGGATAGAAGATTCTATGGCCACCATATCCACTCAAAAACACAACCAGTGTTAAAAAAATATGAGCTGCCCAATGAGGGATGGTTGACATATGAACCTGTTAGACACTTTGTAAGTCGAGGTAGGTGTATACATTTAAATTAAGTATAAGGGTCAAAAACGAAATCCTTCTGTGTACTTTACAGCTGTAACATCAACAAAACTAACATGCAGGCACATATGAAGAAGCTGAGAAAAGATATCTACAGGAAAACTGTGACACAAATGATATGCAGTCTGATGAAGAAACAGTGAAGTTTGAAATATCTTTGCATTTAAGTGAAGTTAAAAAAAGGGGAAATAAAATAAAATGACCAGATGTATCTGAAAATGTGCTTTTCCTAATAATTAGAGGAACCTCACTGGATATAAGGGTCCGTCACATGCTTTTCTGTGCACTGACAAATGAGCTGGCATCCTCTATGAATTGGGCTGGAAAGAAGGTTAAAGAGCAACCGAGGCAAAAGAGGGCATTGAAGAATAATTTTTTGAATATGTCTATATTTGCTGAGTCATTACTTGCAATGCTTTTGGTTTTCCTTTATATTGTATTCCCAGAAATCTACCTTACTCCAGCCAATATTCACCTCTTCCAGTACCTCCATTAATGTATTCATTTGCACAGTGTTGGGTGGTCAGGGCCAGTAAAGCCTTCTCTGCAGGCCTAAACACTATCAGACGCACTGACCTACATTTACAACCTTAAATTCTAATATTTGTTCCAGGAAATTGTATTAATTTATTCTTAACAATTTATTCTCTATTTCATAGCATTTCTCTTTGTTGCACTGCTTCCAGTACGTGTATGTAGATGTTTGATTTTTTTTTGTCCAATCAGATTTCAGCCTCTATGTGCTACAATGTCAATCTAATCTTCCCATGGCCTTTAAAGTTAATACTGATGGCGCTTTTCCATTGAGAGTATTACCAACGGGTCTGTTTCTTTAACCAATCAGATTTCAGATTCGCCTCACAGAGCAGCTAGCTGGCCTAGAATAGCGTCAGCATTTTTTCGTCCTCTGATTGGTTGGTCAGAGCGAAACAGTTACAGCCAAGTTTGACTGGCAAAACACGTGTGTAGCACTCTGCCCACATTAATACATCTGAGTTTGACTTTTATATGCTTACGCAGAAAGAGAAATTGATTTGGTCTCGGACATACTTAAAAATTAATTTTCCAGAAAAGCTAGACATTGTGAGTAAACGTCGGCCAACCCCGAAGCTAGCTAGCTTGTCTCAGTCTAGGGTTTGTTCTCCACTTCCAGACCAGTGAATACGAGCGGTACCACTGTCTTATTAGTTTTCTTTAGTAAAATGGTATTCACCCTCCATATGTAAAACACCTCTCTCTCTGTAATGCCAAGCGTTGTTATATTGCATTTTTGTAAAGTATTGATGGTTTCTATAATTGTGCAATGATAGTAATAATAATGGTGGTATTAAGAGGTGGATTAAGTCAGGTAAGTCCCCACTGAAGGCCCAGGTACCAAATGCACAGCCCGCCACTGCATTTGCATACTTTTTATATCCTGCTGTTGTTCTCCTTTGTTCTACTTTGTTTTGTTTGACTGTGCACCATACCGTGTGGGTGGAACTGCACATCAAATTACTACAACAGTTCCTTTAGTGAAACCAGAAACACATTTTTTATTTATTTTTTGTTTGCATCTGTATAAATGTTTTGTTTTTCCATGACATTGAAGTGCTTCAGTTGAATAAATTGAAAGAAAAAAATAACTAAAAAAAATTTAATTGTGACTGAATTAGTGGAAAAGTTTTATTTTTATTTTTATGTTAAATAAAGATTACATTTCAGTTGGCTTTTCAATGTTGTCAGAAGTATTGTAGAATCAGCATTGTAGTGTACATTGTAATGGTGATAATGTTTTTCATGACAACAAAGATTTCACGCTGAATATTGTTTCAACAATAAATAAGGGTGCAAAAATGATGTTGAAAAAATATTAAATTGTAATGTCGAATAATTGTCATTAGTTTCACCTAAAACTTCCATGCACGCTTTTCATGCGTATGTTTTCTGTTTTATTTTGTCCTTCCGTTACAGGACCTGAAATCTTAAAACAAAGCAGCTTGGTTAAAAAGCTTAAACTACAGCATTGAGAAGCAAACAAATGAAAGAAGCCAAAAAAAATAAAAAATAAATTCAAAGAAACAGCCTTCCTCATAAATAAGTACATCAAAATACCAACTTCAATTAATAATAATAAAAAAATTAAATTAAAATTATTATTATTATTATTATTAATAATAATAATAATAATAATAATAATAATTATTATTATAATTAATAATAATCTGGCCATCAAAAGTAAGTTACAAACTTTTTATTTAAGCTTCATAATGGAAGATTAACTCCATGCTTATTATATTAGTTTTATAGTTCCCCTGTCAAATGATAAAAAAAAAAAGAAAAAAAAAACTCTGCAATGTAAAGATCAGCGTAGGTACTACTAGTCAGCAAAATTCAAAGTCCACCAAAGTTAAGTGCAACATTTTACTTGCAAAACTTCAATGGGTTGAAATATTTACTCACTGCTTTGTTATTAACTTGCTGCACTTTGCACTTTGTTCACTATGCAAGTCTATTATAATTAAATACATTTTTGATCAATCTTAGCAGGTTGTTTTTTTCATTCACTTTGCAGACATCACCTTTTACATGAGAAAATTGTTTTGTTTTCTTCTTATGGTTTCCCTTTGGAAAACACCATAGTCTTTTGTGGCCAAACATCTACAGGAGGCTGGAAAGAACACAAAAAAGAACTAGTGCATGAGCTGCCATTGCATTTAAAACATCCTACTGAGGGAATGTAATGATAATTATTTTAAGGTGACGACGTAGAGAAAAGTCCAGTGGTACCTCACCTGAGCATAGTTTAATGGTGGGAATCTCCCAATACTCTTCATGAGATCAAGGGTTTTTATCCACTGCTCGTTCCACCCCTGTGCGCTGTAATACGGTTCGCAGTGTGATAAACGTTGGAGCATTCTTTTATTATTCTTCACAATTTCAAGCAGCGCTTCTTGTCTTTTCTCTGTGTCGAGCCTGAATTTTAGATACAAGACTCAATTGCTTTAATTGAGTTGAATTTCAAGTGGAAGTGTTAGTGAAGGTCATCAGTTTAAATACCAGGATTATAAAATCTTTACCTTTTACTCACATACTCATTTTTACAGTCAATTCGCCCAGCAGTTTGCTTGATGTGGGATATTTTATCCAGTAGCATATGATTGTCCCTTTGGATTGTTGAAAGTCGTTCATCCTCCTGCTGGTGGAGTAGAGCATATATTAGAACCAAAACATGTTCTGTCGACTAAAATGATCGACGAAGCTTTATGAAGGTGTAAGAGCAAGGTCTGTAAATGTATTTCTGTGGTTTGAAGTCTGTAAAATACTTGATACAACTAATTAAAGTTCCAAGCTATGTCTAAAAAGTGTTAGCTTTAAAACAAAAAACCTGTTGGCCTGTTTCTATGGCCACACATAAGCTAATATATAAGAATAAGATTGATGAGAATGTATTGTCAGATCCTCATTCAAGTGCTCTATAGTAAACTTTCTTTCGGCTTCTTCCATTAGGGGTCGTCCGTATTCGTAATCCGCATCTGGGTTTCAAGTGCTTAATAGTAATAATGGAAAAATTGCATGTAGAAAATCTATTGAGTTTTACTGTAGATAAGTCGTAAACAATTACCCTTATCACCATTATATCCTGAACCATTATGAGCGAAATTTTTTATTTAGCATTATTTATCTGAAGTTAAATTTTGGAACATTATTTTATTATTCAATATTTCTTCGTTTCATTCATTCATTAGTTTGCTTGAGTAATTACTTCATTCAGGACAGGGTCATAGTGGATCTGTAGCTAGTTCACCCAGTTATTGGTGCTGGTCCACTGCAGTTTACCAACAAACATTAATAATTCAATTCAATTTATTTTTATTTGTGTAGCGCTTTTAACAATGAAGTGCTCTATAGTAAACTTTCTTTCGGCTTCTTCCATTAGGGGTCGTCCGTATTCGTAATCCGCATCTGGGTTTCAAGTGCTTAATAGTAATAATGGAAAAATTGCATGTAGAAAATCTATTGAGTTTTACTGTAGATAAGTCGTAAACAATTACCCTTATCACCATTATATCCTGAACCATTATGAGCGAAATTTTTTATTTAGCATTATTTATCTGAAGTTAAATTTTGGAACATTATTTTATTATTCAATATTTTTTCGTTTCATTCATTCATTAGTTTGCTTCAGTAATTACTTCATTCAGGACAGGGTCATAGTGGATCTGTAGATAGTTCACCCAGTTATTGGTGCTGGGTGAACTGCAGTTTACCAACAAACATTTATAATTCAATTCAATTTATTTTTATTTGTGTAGCGCTTTTAACAATGAACATTGTCTCGACGCAGCTTTACACAGATAATGTGGTGATTAAACGTAAATATGTTCTTTGTAAATATGTTTGTCCCTGTTGAGCAACTGTGGCAAGAAAAAACTCCCCGAGATGGCATAAGGAAGAAACCTTGAGAGGAACCAGACTCAAGGGGGAACGCATCCTCATCTGGGTTGCACCAAATGTCCATTTGAAGCAGTATACTGAGGGGTAATTTTGTTTAGCCAATGCACATACCTGAATGTTTTGGAAAATAAAATCGGAGAACCCAGAGGATACCAGGAGAACAAATCAACATGTATAATAACCCATGCTTGGTGAGGATTCTTACTGCACACCTCAACATTTAGCTGTAATAAATGGTCATTCAGTGCCACCCAGATGAGGATGGGTTCCCTCTTGAGTCTGGTTCCTCTCAAGGTTTTTCCCTCATGCCATCTCAGGGAGTTTTTCCTTGTTAATTAGGGACAAACTTACACATAAAAAGAATATCTTATTCATTCTTTCCTACCACATTATCTGTGTAAAGCTGCTTTAAGACAATTGTTAAAAGTGCTATACAAATAAAAATTAATTGAATTGATTCAAGAGTTGTAATATCCACTGGAACTGATTTTTCTCTACTAAATTTAATTTGGTTCCAGGTGAAATGTCTATGTATTGTATTCCTATAAATGGAACTTGTTCAGTGGTTTTGCATGTGTACCTACACCACCAATAAAAAAAACTACAAATAAAGACGTGAAACTTTCAGACAAACCCCTATGGAAACCCTTAAAAAGATCTATGTATGAATTTGACATTTTCTGTGGCAGTTATTATACCCAAAGTGCCCCCGAAGGCTTAATTATTTTCACCATTGAATAAAATTAATGCGGGAATTAAAGTAATCAATCATTCCTCTTACCATTTTCTTTTTCCTTTTCACAAGAATGTGATTATAGATCTTAGGTGGACTTGTATTAAGCGTCGCCTTCGCAGACTGAACCTTGAAAAAAGTAACACAACTCATGACCTCAATAGTCTATAAGCAGTAGAGACACTTAAACTCGTTTTTTGGTTTTCTAAACACAAATCTTGTACGGCTTGATTTCAAATTTAATTTCTGCATAAATCTCTATTCGCATTTACGGTTGAATTTACAGCCTTACCTTTTTCTTGTGTATTTCAAAGTCGTTCTTATCCCATTTGTACTGCAGGTATTTGCTGGTGCAAGGCATCAGTGGTTGGTGAGCTTTATGTTGCATGGTGGTTGTGTGACTCGAAACCTCCAGCAGAGGAAACAAACACAAGCTTGCACCGTAGTGCAGTCTAGACAGAGTCTGTCGTGTGTATGTTGTCATGACGGTCACAGAGATGCAGAAATCAGCCGCACATTGTCTATGATACAATGAACTACTTCATAGGGGGTTCTTTTACGGATGTATATGCATAACGCTGCCTCTAGTCAGGTGATATGTTCAAAATGTTTAGAAGAAGCTATGAAACAAAACTAAAGGTTTCCAATACCCTCTCAGAAATGGCCCTCTGATCCATATAAAGCTTGTCCTAGTTAATGCTCCTGTCCAATCTGAATCTTCTGTGTCCTGAAAGTGCATTAGACCAGTCTAACCCAGAAGGCAGAACAAATAAGCAGTCAACGTTAATGTGAACGAAATGGAGCACACGTACCTGGCCTTGATTTGTCACATGGAGTGGTTTGGCATCTGAAGCTGAAATTTTTGGGTTAGTTCTGTTTTTAGGCACAAGCATGATTTTACATAGCCCCCCTCATTCCAAGGACAGCGAGAGTGGTGACTTGCTTTCATTGCCTCTGCATCTCTGTAAGCATCTGACACATCTAGACGGACAGATTTGGAGTAAGATGTAGCTGATGGTGAGTTACATTTTACTGTTCATCACTAGCCTAGAGACTACATTAGTCCTCCTTCATTAGTTTGCTTAAGTTTATGTGAGGTCGACTCATTGCATGAAGCTTTGCTTGATATGATGGATTTTTTGAACCATTATGAAGACAATGTTATGTAGGACTAGATCCCGAGAGACCTGGAATACTCTGCAGGTATATGAAACGAATGCAATTTTTTCAACAGACGACATTTTTTATCGACTTTCATATTTACAGATGAGTGAATATCTAATGTGTGTACTGACTCTGTTTGACTAAATACTTGTGAACAGTAACCATCATCATCAAATACAAAGAATATGAATCGGTAATTAGTAATAATAAACATGTACAGCTTGTTTCCTCATCATATAATAGTGTAGACAAGATTTTATCTAACATGTATGCTTATATGTATTGCTAATAAGGATTATAAGCTATAGAGACAGTTTCCTAGGCACTGTTGTTCTGTACAGAGCGACTAGAACAAACAGAAATGCAAACAAAGGTACAATTAAATACCTCAATCACCCAATTATTATAAACATATTATTAGTTAAAGTACATTGTGTTTATGTTTGGATTGTGAGATTTCTCACTTAAAGGAAAGCTGATATTGAAATGTAATCTATACACAGATATTGTTGGTTTGAAAAACTGTATAGCAATACTGCCCCCTTTTGGCTGTATATGCGTATAACACACTGAAAATACTACTATGGTATGTGTGTGTGTGAGACAAATCAATTTTCATTTAGATTTTGCATATTGAACATGAATTTGATGCATTAATTAATTAATCCTTAAATCGTGATCCCTTTATCGCAGGGAATATTGTATTTAGCAGTGGTGGAAGAAGTACACAAACAATGTAAAAAAAGAATTACTCCAGTAAAAGTAAAAGTGCTCCCTTTAAACTTTCACTTAAGTAAAAAAATATTTGCCTTTAAATGTTATGTATCCAAGTACAATGATTTATTATGGCTATAATGTTCCTGTTATGATTTTTGTCACAAGACTCTGTGCTTAATCAACTCAGTTTATGTGAAAAGACACTGATGTTACTCTTAGCACATCAATCTAATTATAAAAATTATATCAATGAGTCAAATACTGATTACTATCAATTTAAATGATCATGAGCCCCCAAAAAATACATAAAAGACCACGTGTTGTGGCAAGTTTGAGGCAGGAGTTTCTTTCCTCATTTATTCCTCTCAAAATGTTCTGCTTGATGTTGAACTGATGCTGAACTGTATGTTGGTGATAAGTAGATACCACCAACCAGCAATGGCGGTTTTAGCTTCAATGATGCCCTGAGTGACCCGCAGTCCACCAATTTGTATATTTGGAATTTTCAATATCACCTCAAATGCATTTATTGCACAATGAAATACACGTAATTGTGCACAATTGATCAAACTACAAAGAAAAAAAAAACCCTGCTTGGCTAATTGTAGCCATAAGATACATTCAACATCTATATAACATACCATGTCTTTTAACATATTAGCCTTTCAATCTGCACTGGAGATTCCCCTTACTGAACTCAGTTCAGGGCCTATTCAGTACAATCACAGAAAACATTTATGACATCACCTCAGTTAAAGTTTGCTACACACATTGCTACATACTATAAATTATAATGGTATGCAAGCTAAAATAAATACAGTGGAACCCGGTTTTCTCGCCCTCGGTTACCTCGACAACACTATTAAGTCGACGTTTTTGAAGTGGAACCGCCAAATTCTCACGAACCCTGATATCTCGAGCACAAGGTGGGAAAAATTTGCCATTTAACGTCGGTTATCTCGGTGCAGCCGCAGAAGAACTCGCAGAAGTGTCGGAAAAATCAAGGCTTACAGCTGCTACAGGTGTTGTATTGTAAACTGGTGAATCTCTGCTGTTAGTTAGTGCTAGTGTTCGTACTGTTAGTCGGGGCACGGCGCGGCTTTGGGAAGAAAAGAGCAGGCGCTGAGAGAGTGCCGGTGGGAAGACACGTACCGGGATACGCATGCGCGATAACAACAACCGCCATGAACCAACATATACCAACAATAACGGACGGTGAGAGTGTGGAAGTTTAAATAGGAGCTGGTGATGATGATAAACGAGCACCACATGTGCGCAATTGAAGCAAAGAGCTTCAGAGAAAGCGGTCGAGAAAGCACCTGACACGCTGAAGGGGCTGAAGGGGGCCGAAGGGGGCGTGGTAGGTGGATTCCTCACAGATAAACATGTACTGTATGTATTTTTATAACATGCCTTCATCAAACAAATCGTGGCAACGCTGTTGTGTAAAAACCCTTCAAAAACACGTGCATGCACATTCTCATTTATTAGCGCACATCATGTACATAAAGAAATTTCAAGCACGCTAATATATTGCCGCCATTTTGATTTTTGTTTATCTCGATCATCAGTTACCTCAATGCTTTTTGGCGACCCCCTAGGACATCGACATAACCGGGTTCCACTGTATTGTTGTTCTATGAGTAAAAGCATAGTAGGCATCACAGCATAGCATAAGTGATATACAGTTATTAGTGTTTGATTAAATGCATTAGCCTATACGATCCTCATTATGATGCGCTGCATACACATCTTTATCTTTTACACGTTTCCCCCATTCTTCTTTCCTCTTTTTTCTGAATTGGACTCCTAAGGGTTTAGACCTTTTTTGTCATCCATAATTTTCATTTTGATTCAGTTCTTTTTACTGAGTGTATGAGTAAGCGGAACTTCACCTGGCGGTGGGGGGGCACTCCGAGTCCCGACCAGGTGACATGTTATAATAATTGATGCAAATGTGCAAATGAAACACCAGATAGATTTTTTTTTTTGATGCTCCGTGCTGCCATCTGGCAAGATGCCACCCTGAAACCTAAATACGCAATGCCAAGCGGCAATCAAAACCAGTTTAAAACAGAGCGGATTGTATTGTTGCAGTTCTGTTAGTTATTGTACATACTGAAACAATTACATGTTTCTACAGCAATTAGTTGGCCATGGTTCATCACAGATGTTGGCGATGGTTCATCACAGATTAGGTACGTAAATTAAACGACGGTCAGTTTTCTTTGTAGAGAGTGTCTGGTTGGAAATGGCATGAAAGTGTGCTCTGGTACATCAAACACTCTTAAACTGCATGCCCATTTTCTGTAAAGGATAAGAAAAGCGTATCTCCCACCTTATCCTCACTAAATTCTACAAAGGGTAGATAACTGAGAAGATCACCAGGGGTCTCTTCTGTCTGCTACAGACATTTACACCACCCACTGCATCCACAAAGCCACCAGCATTATGGCTGCTTACACAAAATCTTCACTCTCATGTTACAGAAGCAATGGAATCCTCAGGACTAGCATCAATTTCTCCCCCAAGCTTCTAGACTCTCCAATACAGAGACTGATCTGGACTGAAACACACACATATACACACTCAGTTGCATTCCACTCCTTCTGCGCTATGCTGTGTACTGCACCAGCTGTAAATCTTTGAAATTCATTTACTTAATTTGACTTGACTTGTCAGGCATGAAAGAAGTCTGACCACACAGTGACCACACAAGTCAGGAGGCAGAGAGATTGAGACCCTGTGTGAGAGAGAAAGCAAACGGAAGTAAGAAAGTGAAGTTCGATATTATTATTGGTTAGATATTGCATCCCCCCTGAATCAGTCCTTCTTTTAATACCATCATTATTAAGTCAACAAGCTATTATAAGCTATTATTGTCATTTCAACCATATACAGCTGACGCAGTACTCAGTGAAATAAGACGTTTCCAGAACCCTGGTGCTACATAAAACAACATAGAGCTACACAAACAGATCACAGCGCTAAAGACTAAAGTAAGTTTCCTCGCCAAATAAAGTGCATCGTGTGCAACCTGGTGCAAACAGTGAAAACCAAAAGACAGCGCAAACATAAGACATTGCAGGACAGATACACAAAATACACAAAATAGCACCGACCAGTTTACCTACTGTAAATGTTAAACAGTACAATATGAAAAAAGAAAACTGTAAACAAGAGCGTTCTTGTAAACCTAAACAAAATATAGTGTGCAATTAAGTAGGTGTGCCAAAACAGCATGTAAACAGTTACAATATGGGTGGTGATATAGACATCAATATATAGTCATCAATAATAAAAAGAACCGCAGTATAACAGAGCGTTGCATCACAGACAGGTATCTCATGTCGTGAGTACAAATGCCATTACTAATGCAAAAAACAATTCAATTCAATTCAATAACTCTTTTTTCACTGTAGCCACAGCCGCACCACACGCATACACCATCTCCAGCTGAAGCATCAATATTATCCTCATAAAATAAACCCCAGTTTTCTTTGCATTTTTACCTAGTTTTTCCAGGCATTACATTTTTCCTGGGGATTTGAGATGAAGGCAAATTGTGTGTTATTGTCCAAATTTTAGACAACAGTATAAATGTTTCTTGAAAAAGACGAATGCTTCGAACAGTTTTGTCCAGCTTTTCTTAAAAGGTCTGTTTTAAAAATGGCCTTGTAGGCATATATGTGACCAAACAAAAACTTTCCCCTCTATCAGCCACTGTGGAATGAAAAACAGCTACAGTAAGAAATCCATACGAATATATTTAAGCATGTGCAGTTTTCCACAGATGCTGTTCGCGAGCTCTGACTAGTGCGCTCATCCAAGCAAAGGATGTGAAAATGCAGATGTTATCGTATGCCTGCTAGATGCCCCCAGTGTCGCCAACTCGAAATCTGTTAATTTAGCAACAGCTTCAAGGAACATGTACTTTACATTTCAGACACCTGAAGTGTTCACACTGCAGATTTCAAACCTGGCAACACATGATGTGAAAGCTGAAATATGATTCGATAGAAATTTTATTTTAAACTTATACAACAGGAAGCAATGCAAGCGAGAGAAACAATGTGAAAAGAAGAGAAAAGACAATTGGGAATAATTTGATATATATTCATGGCAAAAAATATTAAAACAGAAGTCAGTGATTCTGACCGTTTTTGGGCCGGAAGAGAAGGCCTTGCTGACCCTGATGGCCCACCACTTTCCCACAGTACCTAAATGCTGTATCTATCCTTTTACTGTAACAGTGTCAGTAATATAATGTCCTACCAATGGTGTAACTGCTGTCATGAATGTTTTTTTTCATTGTAGGTGCTAGTTTAAGCTCATTTACATGCATTCAACTGTTATCTTTGTAATGTGTAACCTGAGGTCTAAACTAATGTTTAATTCATTTACTTGATTTGAATGCCATTTATAAAAGTTCTCTCTGTGACTAAAACACTGATTTGCACTATTTCTCAATTGATGTAGTAGAATAGATGGTTTAAGGACATTAGCATAATTGGTAAAGAGCTCTTAAAGCTGTTGATGCTTCACAGTGTCAGAAAACAGGTTCTCAAGTTTCTTTCTCATTCAGCAGCTCTTTATTTATATATATATATATGTCTGTTTTAAAAATGGCCTTGTAGGCATATATGTGACCAAACAAAAACTTTCCCCTCTATCAGCCACTGTGGAATGAAAAACAGCTACAGTAAGAAATCCATACGAATATATTTAAGCATGTGCAGTTTTCCACAGATGCTGTTCGCGAGCTCTGACTAGTGCGCTCATCCAAGCAAAGGATGTGAAAATGCAGATGTTATCGTATGCCTGCTAGATGCCCCCAGTGTCGCCAACTCGAAATCTGTTAATTTAGCAACAGCTTCAAGGAACATGTACTTTACATTTCAGACACCTGAAGTGTTCACACTGCAGATTTCAAACCTGGCAACACATGATGTGAAAGCTGAAATATGATTCGATAGAAATTTTATTTTAAACTTATACAACAGGAAGCAATGCAAGCGAGAGAAACAATGTGAAAAGAAGAGAAAAGACAATTGGGAATAATTTGATATATATTCATGGCAAAAAATATTAAAACAGAAGTCAGTGATTCTGACCGTTTTTGGGCCGGAAGAGAAGGCCTTGCTGACCCTGATGGCCCACCACTTTCCCACAGTACCTAAATGCTGTATCTATCCTTTTACTGTAACAGTGTCAGTAATATAATGTTCTACCAATGGTGTAACTGCTGTCATGAATGTTTTTTTTCATTGTAGGTGCTAGTTTAAGCTCAATTACATGCATTCAACTGTTATCTTTGTAATGTGTAACCTGAGGTCTAAACTAATGTTTAATTCATTTACTTGATTTGAATGCCATTTATAAAAGTTCTCTCTGTGACTAAAACACTGATTTGCACTATTTCTCAATTGATGTAGTAGAATAGATGGTTTAAGGACATTAGCATAATTGGTAAAGAGCTCTTAAAGCTGTTGATGCTTCACAGTGTCAGAAAACAGGTTCTCAAGTTTCTTTCTCATATATATATATATATACACACACACACACATACATACATACATACATACATACATACATACAGGAGGTAAGCGCAAGACATAAAAAGAAAAAATAAATAAAAGTGAATTTGCTATTTGAAACAATATCATTACTAGAATGAGTGCATTAATATAATCCTCAGATTTTTCGTCTGAGCTGCTGTTATAGAAAGAAAACGTAAGCAATTGGTTTTAAGAATTTAATAGCACTGTGGTAGAATATAGGTTAATGTTTGGCTTCAATATATTTTACAACAAATCACCCAAATGTAACCCAATTATATCACCCTGATGATTAAGATGCTGTACAGTAAAAGGAAAAGTTTACTTTCAGTCCATCTATGTCTTGCAACATGTTAACAATCGAACTTTAAAGATCTTCATTAAATTGATAGAGTTATGTGTCATGAAATGACACTATAGCGTATATATTCTGTAAAAGATATAGATCGCACTACAACTACATGCCGAGTATTATAAATCTTATATTCTATCTCGCTTGCGTTTTAAAGTGTTTTTACTTTTGTAACAAATATTCTTGACAGTAAGATAATGTAAGGATATTTAAAAAATTTAACCCTTTTTTTCTATACGTAGTGAAGAATTCATTTTTTTGACCTGGGTCGGTCATATTGGATGTGCTCAGACAGTCACAGTCGGTGACCATTACACACATTTCCCACTTGTTTTGCTTGAGAGTATTGGTCTCTACTGAAGGGAACAGCCAGCTGTTTTCCTGCAAGGAGCCTGTAAGGTGTTTTTCACATGCTGTGATGGAAAGTGGCCAAGGCAACAGCCCTCAAGAGGAGCCCTAGCTGTGTTCACGTCTTCAGCAGGATACGTCTGCATCGAACAGGAAGATGCGTTAGCTTTGTTCCGCACTGTCTAAAGCTGGCTATGAACCACACTGAACTTATACTGACTTATAAAAGTTGTAATAAACAGAGAGCAAAGAAGAAACAAACAAGAACGAGACAATGGACTAAAGTGTAAGAATGTGGTTACAAACTGGTTGAAGAAATATATAGAAGTAAAGTCTTCCATATCTGCCATTTCATTGCACAAATTCGTTTGTACTCCGACTTCCTTTTTCTTTTCTTTTTCTCTCTTATCCGACATGTCAGCTGCATATCTGTCAATCTCACTTGACTTCTGATTTAAAACTTTGTCATCACACCTCAAATTGAGATTGAACTCCTGACATGGATATTTGCACCCAATTAAAGAAAATTGTCAGAAAAGTCAGATTAAGGACACAGTTAGGCTGAGCATTGTGTCCCCAATTATTATTCAACCTGATGTTTGTGATGTTAGTTGCTGTCTACACTATATTGACAAGTATTGGAACACCTGACCTTTCCTGCCAGATGTGGTTACCGCAAAGCTGGAGGCACACAATTGCATAAGATGTCTTTGGATGCGGTATAATACAATTTCAAGTTTTAAGAAGAGAAAATTGGAAGTAAACGTATAATGCGATGTTCAAAAATCACATACCTTACTTATGACCAGGTGTCCGCAAACTTTTGCCAATAAAGTGAATATCTATCTCTCTCTTCCTCGCACTCTCCTTACTGCACTGGCTCTAAAACTGTTATATACAAATATAAAATAAATTATAGTCTGTATATATTAGCTCAGCAATTATTTCCACTTTATAGATGATTGACACATTAGGACCTATTAATGGTTTTGCATTTTCTAGTTAGCTGATAGAGGGTACCTGTACTTCAGACTTCAGATTGCTTTAATGGCTGTTTTTTTCCCACTTCCTCTTCTCTAGCTCTGCTCGAAGTGTTTCAAGTGCAGGAGAGCAGAATCACAACAAGCCACAGCTTACAAGGGTGAGTTCATTTAACATCTGGACACTCATAGTTTAGTGTGGTGCTAATAGTTATACACAATGTTTAATAGTACAAAATAAATGTTTATTTTTGCAAACAATTGTTTTCTTGTGAAACATATTAGTCATGAACTTGGGATGATTTTTAACTCTACCTCAGAGATGTCCAAAGTCTGGCTTATAGGTCAAAGTTGTCTTGTGGTGACCTACCATATATGAGAAAAGTAATGGGAAGGACCTGCTGCATGTCTCTCATTAGAGGTCACTGGATTTCTGTACTAGGCATAAACTCTATTGAACAATTAGGGAAGTGATAGCTCAGTGGTTAAGGCTTTGGGTTACTGATAGGAAGGTTGTGGTTCAGGCCCCAGTATTGCCAAGCTGCCACTTAATGTACAATGAGTTTCATTGAACTGGAAATTGTTAAATAAACATGCAGAATAAAAGCAGATTACAGAATCATATTTTTATGATATGAAATCATGAATAAGAGGAACTTTAAAGTTAGTTTTTTGGCTTTTCATTAGAAAAGATTTGGGCACCTCTGTTTTGCCAAGGCTCATTTTCCTGGGAATACTATAGAAAAGTGAAAATAGACTCACTTTTCTATAGTTCTGCATTCTGAGGAGGCAGGTGAGGCAGAACAAAAGAACCAGAATTAATTGTCATTAGCATTCAAAACTGTACCAACATTTTTGAACATACAGTACCTTTAACACAAGACAATATAAATGATTGCAGGAGCTTGTATACTCCATGTTTTGCATCATAACGCATTCATCATACCTTATTAATGATAATTTCATGAAATAACACTATTTTTTACATCGATTACATTAATATATATTACATAGAGGTTTGATCAATGAGCATTCTTTCTTTATATCTTAAAATCTCTGATGAAAATGGGTTTTTGTGATACACAAATGATCAGAAATTGAATTATTCATTCCCTTATTTGCATATTTAAATGCAGAATTAACTGCAAAATTTAGATATAATACAGTTCTCTACTGTGTTATTGATATTTATTACAATTTAAAATCTGAATATATATTTTTGAAAAAAAATTGCATAATGTAGGATCATTTGGATAACTGTACAGGATTAAATAACCATTGGACTGTAGTCACATTTTAAATATGTAACTCTGTGCACTCTTTTTCTGTGCATGGTGAAATATTTCATCTGGGTCCAATTGTGCCATGCAGGCTTTACAATTACTGTAGATGAGGAAGAAACAACATGATGCTTGTTTTTCAAGATGTTCAGACTTTGAAATTCAAGGCTAGTAAAAAATGAAACAGTGATCTGTAAAGTAAACTGTGTGTATTTATCCTTAATGATCAAGCTTGGGGCAACTGTTGCAGGGAAAAGCTCCGTTAGACTCAAAAGGGGAACCCATCCTCATTTGGGTGACAAAAAAAGTGTGATTATAAATCATACAAAACAATGCAAACACTGGAGAGTGCAACTCAAACAGTCAAAACATATCTGTAGGTTTTATTTTCACCTGTTGGATTGTGCAAAAAAAAACTGTTCTCTTAGCGCAGCTGTAAAGTGCTGCCAGTAAAATGCAGAGTCATCCCTTGTCTGCCTCCTGGGGGGTCGATCACATAGGTCCATAGACACATGCCACCCTATGATACTTTATGGTCTTTTCTTACAAGGTGAGCATCTCCCTTCTTAAAAGCACTGAGTGTAGTGGTCATCTATGGACACCTTTCAGGGAAGACCTGTACCTCAGTTCATGTGACAGATGATTTTCAGGTACAGTGGTGTTCCTGATTTCTTATTTTTTTGCATGTTTATTACACTTTAATGTTTCAGATCATCAAACTAATTTAAATATTAGTAAAAGATAACAAGTGAACACAACATGCAGTTTTTAAATGAAAGCTCTTATTATTGAGGGAAAACTAAATCCAAAACTACATGGCCCTGTGTGTTAAAACTATGGTTTATCACACCTGAGTTGAATTTCTCTCGCTACACCCAGGCCTGATTGCTGCCAAAAAAATCTCTTAAATAGGACCTGCCTGACAAGTGAAGTAGACTAAAAGATCCTCAAAAGCTAGACATCCTACTGAGATCCAAAGAAATTCAAATGAGAAAGAAAGTAATTCAGATCTATCAGTCTGGAAAAGGTTATAAAGCCAATTCTAAAGCTTGGGGACTCCAGCGAACCACAGTGAGAGCCATTATTCACAAATGGCAAAAACATGGAACAGTGGAGAACCTTCTCAGGAGTGGCCGGCTGCCCAAAATTACCCCAAGAGCACAGCGATGACTTATCCAAGAGGTAACAAAAGACCCCACAACAACATCCAAAGAACTGCAGGCCTCACTTGCCTCACTTAAGGTCAGTATTTATGACTCCATAAGAAAGAAACTGGGCAAAAATGATCTGCATTGCGTCGTCCAAGATGAAACCCGCTGCTGAGCAAAAAGAACATAAAAGCTTGTCTTAGTTTTGCTAGAAAACATCTTGATGTTTCCCAAGTCTTTTGGGAAAATAGTCTGTGGACTGACGAGACAAAAGTTTAATTTTTTGGAAGGTGTGTGTCCTATTACGTCTGGCGTAAAAGTAACACCGCATTTCAGAAAAAGAACATTATACCAACAGTAAAATATGGTGGTGGTAGTGTGATGGTCTGGGGCTGTTTTGCTGTTTCAGGACCTGCAAGATTTGCTGTGATAAATGGAACAATGAATTCTGCTGTTTACCAAAAAAGCATGAAGGAGAATGTCCAGCCATCTGTTTGTAACCTCAAGCTGAAGCAAACTTGGGTTTTGCTGCAGGACAATGATCCAAAACACACCAGAAATCCACCTCTGAATGGCTGAAGAAAAACAAAATGAAGACTTTGGAGTGGCCTAAACAAAGTCCTGACCTGAATCCTATTGAGATGCTGTGCAATTCTGCATAGATGCATTCATTGCAAGTTATCACAAACGCTTGATTGCAGTTGTTGCTGCTAAGGGCGGCCCAACCGGTAATTAGGTTTAGGGGCAAACACTTTTTCACACAGGGCCATGTAGTTTTGGATTTTGTTTTCACTCAATAATAAAAACCTTCATTTAAAAACTGCATGTTGTGTTCACTTGTGTTATCTTTTACTAATATTTAAATTAGTTTGATGATCTGAAACATTACAGTGTGACAAACATGCAAAAAAAAAACCCCCAACAAATCACACACTTTTCCACACTACTGTATATTACACTGCCCCTGCATTTAGAAGAGAAATTTAATACAAGGGTGGTATATGTCAATCAGATTGACCAGGGTAGCCATCATCGTCATTGGCATATTTATTGTTCCATAATAGTTATTGTTCCATAATAGTCACATGCTGCGAGTGTGTTTCTGCTGTCCATCATACATAGAGTTTTAATTTGACCTTTATTCAATTTAAGTAGCTTGAATGAATCGTAAATACATCTTATTTTATTTCGAGATGTGGCCAATGTCAGTCCAGATGGAGACTCCCACTATGATATTTTAGCACATGAAAGTGGGCATGCTGGTGCAGAGAAAATACCCCAAAGAATACAAATGCAACCTGCCTGCCAGCAACTGTATCCTGTACTGTTCTGAGAACAGACAATAGAAATGAAACAAGTGTTTGGTTAATAAGTAATGAGTCATAAATGTGTGGGTTTTATCAATTTATTTTCGGACTGTAAGTGTGACAGTATGGGAGCTCGTTTATGCTAAGTTTGGTCTTTTAACCAGTTCCCAGGATAATAGTGCAGTAACACGTGTTAGCACCAGCAGATTTAGAGGCTCAAAGCAGTAAAACTGCTTTTAACAACTACATATATTAATCTTATATCTTCTTGGCTAGCACTGATCTCAGAGCTTTGCCAAGGCCCCCGAATGAACTTGGAGCAGAATGCATAGTGTTTTAACAGACATTTAATTACTTGAGAAAGACCCTGGTGCCAATAATGTCCAAAGAAACTGTTATTGTGGTCAAGACTTTCTGTGTACTGTGAAATAGACGAAGTAGGGAGTGAAAGTTTAAACTGTAGGATTAGTAAAGAGCAATTTTATGCAGTTTGGTTACCATCTTTGTTTATACAATTGCAAATGCAGGGGACTGTGCACATTTGTCAAGCTGGGTGGATATAGGCTACAGTCTATTGTACATGACAAACAGGTTCTGGAGGCTGTTTACCCACAGGCATGGTGAACTTAATGAAAATTTCAACAGGCCTTAAAAAAACACTTCAAATTTGAAACGCTTTTTTCAGTGTCCACTTGTAATCACATTTTGTAATTAAGGTTCCTAGATGTGTCAAAGCTAACTAATATCACTATAAAAAAAACAGTCCCCAGCAGAACCAGCAATTAAAATTTAGCCATCAAATGTGCACATGACCACTGACAAACACGTTACTAATACTGTCATGCTTTACCACAACCACACAAATGGAGAAGAGAAATAAACATTTTACCCATTGGGACTGCACGGTCTCAGGGGGTAAAGTTTAAAAACAGTTAGATTACAACCTAAAGAACTTGACTGCAGTACACTAGTCTATACTAAGTATTGAAATTTGTTCATGCTCTATTTTTTCTATTAATCTCTCTAAAGATTAACAATAAAACTTTATGGTTTGTAGATACACCAACCAGGTATAACATTATAGGATTCAAAATGATAAACATTAAGTGCATAACACTGATTATTTCTTCACCATGGCACATGTTAATGGGTGTGATGTATTAGGCAGCAGGTGAACATTTTATCCTCAAAGTTGATGTGTTAGAAGCAGGAAAAATGGGCAAGTTTAAGGATTTGAGTGAGTTTCAAAGGGACCATATACAAAGATTTAAAAAAAAGGAAAAAGAAAAAGCTATTGACACAGTTTTTTATTTTTTTTTATGTAGTATTTAAAAAATAATTTTAGGTAAAGAAAAAGTGGAATTAAATGTAAAAAATATAAGAAGATTTAACTTTTTAAGATTAATATACATGCATACTTTAAAGTGCACTATCTGAGACATCCAGAAAACAGCTAATTATGGAGAAATTAAGGCAGTGGCACACAGACAAGAGAAAATGAAAATAAAATGGCAAGGTGTCAGGCGAATGAACGTGCCGGAAACTGAAGTGCAAATAATGAAGGGTTTAATTAACAACAAAGGGCAAATGGCAAAAAAAAAAGGCTTACTTAACAGAGTCCGGCAAACGATAACAATCCAAAAAAGAACCGTAATGTCTGTAGCTTGGGTAGTCCGACAAGGTTCTTCAACCGAAACTGTAGAACAGACAATGAGTTGGTAGGGAAACTGAGGTTTTATAGGGTGGTGGTTGATGCCAGCTGTAGCTGGTTATTAGGTAGGAGAGCTATTTGGAGTCATAGGTAGGTTTGGTAAAGATGTGGCTGGTGGATCCCTGACGCATGGTGACTATAAATTTACTGAAGTCTATTTGAAGGCAGTATGTCTAGTTTGTAAATATTTATTTACTCTTTTGAAAGAATACAATATTGGTCGTTATTCTGAAACAAAACCTCTGTTTCCTTAAAGTATGGAAGTGAAAGCGTGCATATTAGTTTACATGATAGATGTCATGCATGTTTTAACAGACGATTTAAGACACCAAAAAACTGTGAAGAAAATCCTACAGAAACAGCTGTTTTAATTGGTGGAGGGAAAATCAGAATCATTTTATGAATGACAGCTGTATAATCACTGTTGTTTAGACTGGATGTGATTGGTTCATTCTGAACACAGCCACATATACAGTTATGAAGAGCTCAATTATGCAACCAGGTGTAACAAAGTTAAACTTTTGTTTTCACCCCCACCCCCAAAAAAAAATTCCCTAAAAATGTATCTTGACTATTGTGTTCGTTGTAATCGAGGGTAAAAAAATGAAGTGAGGGTGGAAAGATTCAACATGATTTCTTTTTATTTACAAAAACTTTTTACGTCCATTTTGTTATGTATGTTATGTTATATGACTTTTTAATGTACATTTGGAAAACGGCACAGTTTTTTAAAAATAATTCTGTATAGTCTCTGTACGCCACCACAGTGAATTAAAATAAAGCAACTGAACAATTGGTGATGCCCAAATCTTAACCATATTACACTGTTTAGATGCTGTTTTTTTGCACCTCTATACTCTTGAGAGTCCTCTTTGCACAGTACTGTATATTCAGAGTATACAGTAGGCTTACTAGTTGGTGCTATCTTGTGTTATGTGTATTGTCCCATACTGTCTTGTGTTGTCTGTCTGTCTGTACTGTTTTTCGTCTGCACTGTTTGCACTAGGTTGCACTCGATGCACATTATGTAGCTTTATGTTGTTTAGTGTAGCACCAAGGTTCTGGAGGAATGTTGTCTCATTTTTACCTGTGTACTGTGTACCACTGTGTATAGTAGAAATGGTAATAAAAGTCTCTTGACTTGACTCTTGACTTGACTTGCTTCCAGACTTCAGGTAGTCACCGACTGCAGATAAATTACATCCGAGCATTAAAAAGAAATATAAGACAATGTCTTTAATTTCTAAAATCGTAATGCAATGTGTCTGTGCAAACCCAAGAAGCAAAGATGAAAGTCTACACATCAATCGCATTTTGCTTCATTTCAAATCCTTTGTGCTCAGTTTACAAGAAAGTGTCTCACTGTCCAAATGTTCATAGACCTGACAGCAATGAATTAACTGAATGAATTTATTTGTAAGAAAAGGACAAACAAACCTCTGTCTCTAGCATGGCTAGATATATGTTTTGTAATGATGTTTGACTTAACTGTCAGGTCATATTCCCCAGGGTGTAATGATACTTTACATGAAATGGATCAATACAGAGCCTGATAAACAGTGCCACAAAGGATTACCCGGTACACACACATTTAATATAAAGGTTATATAAAATATACAATTTTATTCCTGTGTCCTTAAACAGGTTTAGACTGAGTCCTTACAGTCCTGGCTCTTTAGTATCACATGCACTATACACTTTATTGAAAATATTGACTCTCAATTAACACAAATGTAAAGTCACTTGTACTGGTTAACATAAAAAATGTTGGAATGGTAGCATGACATGTTAGTATCAAGATGGAGGAGTACTTAAAGCAAAAACGTTGTGTAATCAAAATAAATTGTGTTCGAAATGTTGCCAAGCCCAGTGATTTGGCTCTGCTATGCTAAACTTTTGACAGAAAATTTAGCTTTTTGTTGCAAAGTGCCCCACTACCCTGTACTGACAGACATGCAACAAGACCTGGACTTAACAAAAGTAGGCCATTAAGGTGGATTAAAGCTGTATTTTGAAGAGTAGAGAACATCCCTTTTTTCAAATCCCATGCATTCTGGGCTCTGTTGTCAGTGTTTCCCACACTCCATCACATGCTTTAAACAGTCACCTGTCATGGGGTCTGCAGCTTTTAGAGAAGCACTCAAAAATCTAAATCAACTAGAATATGAGAGCCATTTGACCACTAAGAGGGCAAACAGTGTTCACCAACCTTCTAACCAAGAGCTAACAAGAGCTTTACCTTAGCTACTGCTAATTATCTCTTATTTACCTACTGTTAATATATTCTCAGTTATTGCTTTTAAGATATCATTTTAGTGTCTAAGAAAGCATAAAACATTTTCAATGTTTTCACTCAAGTAGAAGTATCTTCTGAAATGCATCTTCTTTTTCTTCTGCTCTATTAGGCATCGTCATAGCAGATCATTCATCTTCATTCTACTCTGTCCTCTTCATTTGCCTCTTTCTACCCAACTACCTGCATGTCTTACATTTACATTTGTGGCATTTTGGCAGATGCCCTTATCCAGAGCGACTTCCAACTGAGCAGGGGCTTTTTTAGGGCTTTTGCTCAAGGGCCCAGCAGTGGCAGCTTGGTGGTGGTGGGATTTGAACCTGTGATCTTCTGATTCAAAGCCCAATGCCTTAACCACTGAGCTACCACCTCCCTGGTCTTCCTTCACCACATCCTTAAACCTTCTCCTTAGCCTTCTTTTTTCCTCTTTCCTGGTGGCTCCATCCTCAGCATTCTTCTATCGATATACCCCATGTCTTTCCAATGCACATGTCCAAAGTATCTTAATTGAGCCATCCTCACTTTGTCTCCAAAACTTCCTACATGCGCTGTCCCTCTAATAAACTCATCCTGCCCATCCTCACTCCCAATGAAAATTGCAGCATCTTCAACTCTGCTACCTCCAGCGCCACCTCCTTTTACTCAGTGCCACTGTCTCTAAATTATACAACATCGCACGTCTCGCCACAGTCCTATAAACTTTTCCCTTCACTTATTTAATCCTTTTCTCCTTCCTTAGTGTCAAACTTCACATACAGTTCTTTATATGCCTTTTCCTTTGCTTTTGCCACATTCACCTGCTGCCGCATCTCTCTGCCAATCCCAATTCTGTTTTATCAACCTTTCTCCTTATGCTTTCTTGCACTTCCTCATTCCACCACCATGTCTCTTTGTCTTCCTTTCTATTTCCAGATGTCACACCAAGTACCTTTCTAGCTGTCTCCCTTATCACTTCTGCAGTAGTTGCCCAACATCCTGCACCTCTTCACCACCACCGAGCCCCTGTCTGACCTCTTACCTGAATCTCACACTACAGTCTTCCGTCTTCAGTTTCCACCATCTTCAGTCCTCACTTTCCTCCTCTTCTTCTTCACCTCCAAAGCCATCCTACAGACCACCATCCAATGTTGTCTAGCTACACTGTCCACTGCCAACACCTTACAGTCTCAGTCACCTCACAATCTCCTACATAAAATATAGTCCACCTGTGTGCACCCTCCTCCACTTTTATACGTCACCCTATGATCCTCCTTCTTCTTAAAATAAGAGTTCACCACTGCCATTTCCATCCTTTTAACAAAATCACCATCTGCCCTTCCACATTCCTCTCCTTAAAGCCACACCTACCCCTTACCTCCTCATCACCTCTGTTCCCTTCACCTACATGGCCACTGAAATCTGTCCCAATCACCAATCTTTAATTCCTAGATACACCTTCTACCACTTCATCTAACTCACCCAGATATTTTTCTTTTCCTTTATCTCACAACCTGTGGAGCATAGACACTGGTGACATTGATTATCACCCCTTCAACTTCCAGTTTCATGTTCATAACCCTATCAGAAACTCTCTTCATTTCCACTACACTCTTACTGTACTCTCCCTTCAGAATCACCCCTACACCATTTTCTTTCCATCCACACCATAATAGATCAGTTTAAACACACCTCCAATGTTCCTGGCCTTACTCCCTTTTTCACTTGGTCTCCTGAACACACAACATATCTACCTTTCTCCTCTCCATCATATCAGCTCTCTCTCTCCCTTTAACAGTTATAGTACCGGCATTTAATGTACCAACCCTAACCTTCACTCTCCTACACTTCTCTTTTCCTGCTGTCTCTGTAGACATCTTCTTCCTCTCCTCCACTGGTACACTGTTGGCTAATGACACCTGTGGCGCTCGTTGGTAACCTAGGCCTCGACCGATCTGGTATGAAATTAAATTATGATCTGCATGTTTGATTTGGCACATGCCTTACGCTGGATGCCTTTCCTAATGCGACCCTCCACATTTATCCGGGCTTGGGACCGGCACTAAGAGTGCACTGACTTGTGCCACCCTAATGGCTGGGTTATTTCCTCTGAAATGCAATCTATAAAATATTTATTTGTTTTCAAATAGTCTGTAACCTTAAGGTCAAGAAGGAGTTTGCCTACTGTTTTTTTCTTCTTCTTTTTTTTAATGAAAGCTGCGTTATTGTCAGCTGTGTTGCCATCAGCGATGTTTCTGGCTTTGCTAATAAACTAGCAAAGCACAAGCTGTTTGAAGCTGTCAGTGACATTCCTAATATTCTGTGACATCAACATCGATAAACGTTCCTGCCTTCTGACCTGTGTCAATTATTATTTTTCATTGACCAACATGATGTCACTTTTGAAAATATGGGGAATAACACATGACTTGATTTACAAGGAAGGTTATGACGACCACAGTTTGGGATAAGTGTGAAAATAATATTGCCACTCTAGATCAAGAAATAATTGTTCATTGCATGAAATTGTATAAGTTGCACAAAATTCAGACATCTTTAAAATGAGATCAGTTTTCATTGATAGATATAACATCTAATATCTAAACTCGTAAAAATTCACGTCTTCTCTTTTTATCCAATTATGATTGCAGTTTAAAACAAGCAGTCCAGTGACAAAAAAATTAATTGACTAACATGATGTGACTTTTGAAAAAGTAACTACATGACTTTAGCAAGCAAGGTCATGTTAAAAATGATACTAGGCTCCTCTGAGTGATGGCAAAAAAAATCAAATAAGACTGGAATCACTATTGATTCATATATAATTTCGGAACTGCTTGCTGCACAACATTTATTCATTATATTTTGGACTATAACATTAATACTGTACAGTGTGTTGGTTTATTATGAGTTATTACTGTACAGAACCAGCTTAGGTTCCGCTCCGTGCAGCTGAGAACAGGAATATTTCTGGACAGATGCTTTTGTGATGGTTTTCCACTATTGAACTGTCTGGTTTTGGTGAGCCTGTGCCCACTGTATCCTCAGATTCCTGTTAGTTGACAGGAGTCGAAGAGAATTTGGCTTTTGTAGCTCGTTTTGAACATGCTGCACATTCTAAAATATGTTTCTGTTCAGTATAGGCACTGGGGTGCAACTGCACATTTGCTTAGGGGTATAAAGGATCATAGTTGGCACCCACTTCCCCCTCCCAAATTAACAGGGGCTAATTTAAATATAAATACACTATATGCAATAGCGCTCCTAACCAGCCATTAGGGTTGCACAAGCCAGTGCACTCTTAGTGCTGGTCCCAGGCCCGGATAAATGGGGAGGGTTGTGTTTTGGAAGGGCATCCAGCGTAAAACGTGCCAAATCAAATATGCGGATCAGGAATCAGAATTACATACCGAATCGGTTGAGGCCCAGGTTAGCAACTACCACCACAGGTATCGTTGGCCAACAGGGTAACGGTGGAAATATGGCTACTGTTGGCTGAAGGAGGAAAAGAAGAGGAGGAAGACGTCTACAGATACAAAAGGGAAAGAAGAAGTGGAGAAGAGTGGAGGTTTGTGTGGGCACTTTAAATGCTGCCACTTTGACTGGTAAATGGAGAGATATGATGGAGAGGAGAAAGGTAGATATGCTGTGTGTTCAGGAGACCAAGTGGAAAGGAAGTAATTCCAGGAACATTGGAGGTGGTTTTCAAACTGTTTTATCATGGTGTGGATGGAAAGAGAAATAGTGTGATCCTGAGGAAAGAGTTTAGTAAGATTGTAGTGGAGGTGAAGAGAGTTTCTGGTAGAGTGTTAAATGTGAAGCTCGAAGGGCGATGAAAGGGTGATGATAAATGTTATCAGTGCTTATGCTCCACAAGTAGGTTGTGAGATGGAGGAGAAGGAAAATATCTGGAGTGAGTTAGATGAAGTGGTAGACGGTGTACCTAGGAATGAAAGATTAGTGATTGGGACAGACTTTAATGGGCATGTGGCTGAAGGGAACAGAGGTGAGGGAGAGGAATGTGGAAGGGCAGATGGTGGTAGATTTTGCTAAAAGGATGGAAATGGCAGTGGTGAAACACTTATTTAAAAAAGTGTGTCAGAGAAGTATCTGAGGGTGGTGCAGGACATGTATAAGGACAGTGTGACAGCAGTGAAGTGTGCAGTAGGTTGCAGACTGGTTTAAGGTGGAGGTTGGACTGCATCAAGGATCGGCTCTGAGCCCTTTCCTGTTTGCAGTGGTGATGAACAGGTTGACAGACGAGGTCAGACAGGAGTCTTGCGGATGATATTGTGATTTGTGGTGAGAGTAGGGAGCAGGTTGAGAAGAGCCTGGAGAGGTAGAGGTACACACTGGAGAGGAGGGGAATGAAAGTCAGTAGGAGTAAGACAGAGTACGTGTATGAATGAGAGGTAGGGTGCGGATGCAAGGAGTAGAGGTGGAGAGGGTGGTAAAGTTTAGGTACCTGGGATTAACAGTGAAAAATTAATAAATAGTGTGTTAGAAACGTGAAGAACAGAATGCAGGCAGGGTGGAGTGGGTGGAGAAGACTGACAGGAGTGATTTGTAAAAGAAGTGTATCAGCTAATAGCTAAAGTATATAGGACTGTGGTGAGACCCACTATGTTGTATGGTTTAGAGACAGTGGCAATGACTAAAAGATAGGAGGTGGAGCTGGAGGTGGCAGAGCTGAAGATGTTGAAATTTTCATTGGGAATGACGAGGATGGACAAGATTAGAAACAAGTTTATTAGAGGGACAGCACATGTAGGACGTTTTGGGGACAAAGTGAAAGAGGCCCGATTGAGATAGTTTGGACATGTGCTGAGGTACGAGAATGCTGAGGATGGAGCCGCCAGGAAGACCAAAGAGGAGGTTAATGGATGTGGTGAAGGAAGACATGCAGGTAGTTGGTTTGAAAGCGGCAGATGTAGAGGACAAAGTGATATGCCGAGGGAGCAGCCAAAAGAAAAAGAAGATGCAATGGTGCTCCCCTATGTGCAGCACTTCTATTCACTGTATATACTGCATACTCCATCTTTGCACTACTGCAAGAGAGCGGTTATGTGTTACCATAATCCCTTTTGTCAGCTTAGTATTGTCTGACCATTCTCATCATCATTCTCTCACTGGATGTTTTTTTTGTTTTTCGCATCATTCTGTGTAAAAAAATATATAATTGTGAAGGTCTGCAATGTCAGCAAAAGACATTCAATTTATCCATTTATCCAATAGGTAGTATAAAACATAACATGCATGCATGTAACTTTAGAAAAGTGTGATTTCAGTGACTTCGGCTGTGACATGTTTGCTAGTGATGGGATCTTTTGTCATTTTACCCAAGTCCATAAGTAGCAACTGCTGGGGGGTGAAATGTATTGTTATTTTGCAATCACAATTACTCAGACAATGTTAAAATCAAATGTGTGGCCTTCTATGCTTTTTACAGAGCAATGCATTTAAAAAAAGGCTAATCTTTTATATTCCTCCTACAGTAAGTTGATTGTTTACATGTGCATTTATGGCATTACCCTTATCTGAATGGCTTACAATTATCTAATTTCTACAGCTAAACAGTTGACATTTAAGGGCCTTGCTCAGGGGCCCATAAGCAGCAGCTCGACAATATTTGCATTTGATCTGAAATCCAATGTCTTAACCACTGAGCTACTATTTCTCTGTCAAGTTAAATCTTAAACAATATTTCTTCCAAAAATAAGATGTAGAAAGCCTGAATTATTTTAAAGCTTTTATTAAATCCTATGTCTTGACCTGCTAAAAAATCAGTTAATAATTAGACCACCTACCGCATGTGTTACCAAGTTGACTGGTGTCATTATTTTCAGGACATAAGCCCTGGGATGTAACAGAAAAAAAAAGTTTTACGTGCCCAGGCCTTCATCCTAGCTCTCTATTCATTCAGTTATGATTTAAAAAATGGCTTACTAAAGATGAACAAATAAATAAAAAAGCTTGGGATTTTTCAGTTAGTAGCCATAGACCTCCTACTGCAGCCTTCAGATTCAGCAGGTGTAACAAACACAGATGGCAGGCATCTGCTGCAACACCCGCATATTACCTTCACATGGAGAGAAACAAACACTCTCCTGCACCAAACTGAGTTATACGCACCATACTGTTCTCAGTATTGCTGCAACTATAGTACTCTTATGGCACACTTTTTGGGGTTAATATGCGGCCTGGGACGGATCTCATCCCCCTTCATACAGTTTGGAGGTTGAGAACATCTCTCTGCTGGAGCGCTGCACGAACAAGGAACGCAAAAAAACGAGTCAGTCAATCCTCCTCCTCCTCCTACTCCCTCCCTCCCTCCTCCTCATCATCTCCACCACCACCAAAACCACCATCATCATCGTCATCTCTCTCTCTCTATCTCTCTCACACACACACACACACGCGCGCAGAGTCGAGGCGAAGTGAAACGCGACCGCGTCATTGTAGCAAACGCAACACTTTTTTTTTTTCAGGGGAGGCAATGAACGAGTAGAACGCCAAAGAAGAGAGCAGTCACTGAAACAAAACAAACAAAACAAAACAAACAAACAAGCAAAATCAAGCACCAAGGTGCATATATACTGCGTTTAAAGAGGAGGCAATATTGAAGGAGGCTGGCAGGGAAAAGATGCACAGCGGTGGTCGGGAAAACTGAACGCTGTCACAGCTGGATTCAGGACTTTCCTCGCGGAAGGAAGGAGGAAGGAAGAGAGAAGGAAGGAAGGAGTGTTTACGCGTGCATGTGTCGGTGATTTTTGCGCTTCTGAAGCAGGACTCGTCTCGTCTTTGCTTTTTGGATGCTGTGCAGATCCACCCTTGTCGCTCCTCCGCCGCGCGGTGAACCCAACTGGCCAGGCGAACGACGGATCCTGCAGCGCGCAGCTCGGGTCCGCCGCGTCTTCTGCCGTCGCATCGCGTCGCGTCGCGTCTCGTCTCAAACCTTTTTTTTTTTTTTCTTTTTTTTTTTCCTCCCCTCGTTTTCACGCGGACTGTGCGTGGCGGCGCCCTCTGATACCGAGCAGGCTGGCTGGCTGCGCGAGCCCGACGGCGCCCGTTTCTTCAGCACGTGAATGAAAGACGCCGGAGCCACGGTGGATACCTGTTTTCCTATGCTCCGTCCTGGAGAACTGGTCCGCGTTGCCGTCCACCTCAAACCCCTGCTACTTCCTCATCTTTTAATTCCTCCTCCAGTCCTAAATATTTTTATTATGCAAACGAAATAAGGAGCTCTCCTTCATTAGGGTGTCTTTAAGCTGCTGGATCGCTCCTCGCCCAAATCAATGTGGTTTCTTTGGAACATTTTCAGCAAAGGAACGCATATGCTGCAGTGTCTTTGTGGCAAGAGTCTCAAGAAGAACAAGAACCCAAGTGGTAAGCGGGGCTGCAGTCGGCACCTGTGCCGGCGTGCATGCAAACGCACGCACGCACGCACGCATACATACATACACACACGGTGCAATCCGCAATCACGCATATTCTGTGCAGCAAGTAAACGCAGACGTCGGTGCTCCCTCTGTGTGTAGGTGCATTAAGTTTTGCAACGTGCTGCATGGTGTTCCAACTTTTGAACTCAGTCTCACAGATCTTTAGGGGCTTGCCAAATACTGCTCTTCCAGACTGCGTGTGTTTTGGATGAAAGACAAAAAAAGATCCTCGAATATCTGGTGTCATTCCAGCGATGCTGCAGCGGCCCTGCATCACTTGTCAATTAATCTGGCTGCTCGGTGGCCTTAATGTTTCCTTTTCAACGCAATTAGTTTGCAATGTGTCCTTGTGCAGTGCACGAGCTGTTTATATTGCATTGAGCTGCAATCTGACCATGAGCTCATGTGCAGACTTTTATTTTTATTTTTTTCATCTAAATTACATTTTCTCTGCAGTTTACTTTTCTACTACGTGGATCCAAGCTGCAGTTAATTTGATCTACACTGCACAAAGGCTATAGGAAGCCACACAGATAGAACCAGCGGTGCATTTCAACAGGCTCTTTCAAGCACCTAGAGAGCACTACATATAATTTGACTCAGAAGATGCGACAAGAGGAAGAAGTTGATGTACCTGATAGATAGATAGATACCCCCCTCCAAGCTCACGAGTGCACACACACACACACGCTGCAGTGAAGTGGATCACAGAGATTTTGCTCCTTGCTGACACTGCATGATGGATATTTTGTCCTCACCTTTATATCATAAATGCACCAAATGATCCCAAATCCTCGTTTGCAAGCAAAAGCCCGCACTGCACAATTTATTTTGCCATGCTCGCAAACACACTCAAGCTCATGAAGGCCTTGGTAATGAGCTGAAAAGATGTACCTGGTATTTGAGTATGGGAAATACGGAACTGTGCAATGAACCTCGAGGACATGGATAAGGGAAACACTGGTCTAAACTTGTTCCTACTCCATTCCGCCATGCTGATCGAGGTGAAAGATGTTTGGTGCCGAACCCATTAGCTTCAACATTTCTTGATCCTCATGACAAAATGAGCTGCAGTGCACCATCCAGTTGGGAAAGGAGCCTAATCATTTCAGCATTTGCACTAGAAGAGTCCAGATTGCACCTCCAAAACACACTTCATTTTCTACAGGGTAGTAGCTTGGTGCTTTTGTGTACAATGTACATGTTGCATCAGAGTTTTGGCCTGTTGATATCACAAGAAACACAATCCAAATCACATTTTATTTTTTTTGTTGTTAACACTTATTTAAAGTGAAATGTGTGATTCCTCACAAGCTTCATATGAAACAAGCACTCATTGTACTTTTGGGACAATAGATATTTTAATCTGTCTCATTTTGTGGTTATAATTAGATTAAGTTACATGAACACATTTGGTAGCGTAATAGTACAATAGGCCACAAAGTTTGATTACACAAATGGGATTAGATTTGTGGTCACATCAAGAGGGACACATTCACAGTTAAATAAAAGCATCATGTCTGTTCTGGCTGTGAATCGGGATGGTGTGAGCTTTTGATTAATTTGTCTTGCAATTGTGGACCTTAGCAGCTCGGTGATAATGAAGCGAGGAGAGTGTCGGGCTGTCTTCCTGCCCAGTCTGTACTTTTAGCTCTGTAACATGGAGCAGTAAGAGCATAGAAAGGAGAATGAAAAAGAGAGAGGAAGAGAAAGAGAGAGAGAGTTGGCCCGGTCTGTAGATTTTAGTGTTGCATAATGTTTCTCAGCTCAAAGCTCGCTTGTACTTTACAGACAGTGCATTTTGACAAGTTTTTAAAAGTACACTTCCTATGAATGTCTTCTGTTCCAGCAGATGGCACTTTCAGATAGCCCCTGTGATGGAAAATGTTTGCATGGCAAGGATAAAGTCTTGCACATGACAGTGCCAGAAGTGCCACGGTGTGAATGAGTGCGTCTGCTGATGCTATAGACACAGGGTAAACAGAGGTTTGTTTTTCGGTTTCCGTGGAACTTTGCATTATGGGATTAAGAGTACCTTTTTTTTGCTCCACTGGGAGACGGGGCACAACTTGTGATGTGCGTGGGGACAATGTTCTTGCTTACTCCTCTGTTTTTCCTATTGTGATAGAAGCACCCTTTAATGTTCTGTCATCATGAAGGATTTCCTTCATCTTCGATCTTACAGCAGGCATTGATTTGGAATCAGTGTGCATTAATAACAATAAATACAGCTAAGCACAATATTTTGCAACATTTTCTACACACCTTATCCAGAACAAAAGATTGCAACTTTTTTTTTCCCAGCAACAAACTACAAGCAAATATCTGTATGGCCATTAGAAGAGCAGTAGAGGTGACATCAGGACTAATTTTCTGTGCTCAATGATGCTGTACTTCACCTTGTTCACATCAAACATAACAAATATTTAATAGCTTCATTTATACAACGGCCATCAATAAATCTCTCTCTATTAATCTCTCTGTGTTGCAACAGCTCTGTTTTATATTAACAAGCTCACTTTAAGACCTTATAATTTCTATAGTAAAGGAGGATGTTACCTTCATGCCATACACAAGCAGTTAAATAAATAATCAATATAACTGTTTGTACGGTAAATTTTAAGATTTTTGAAATATTTTAAGATTACTTTTTATATCTGTTATAACTCAAGTGAGAATAGGAATATGATGTTAACAATGCTTTTGATAATGATAACTTGTTTCACTCTCAAAGGGTAATGAAAGGAAACATTGTTTCATGCATACTCTACTTTAAATTTTTTTTTTTTTTTTTTTGCCAATTGTTGCGATATGAGAGGAACTACTTTTTTATCATTTGAATGCTGGTACTTTTATATGCTCGTAAGTAACAGAATACTGTAGTTCCCACTGTTTATAGAGCTTGGGTCGCCACTCAGATCACACATAAATCCCTTTTACAGTAATGATTACTTTCCTGCCATGAGCTCTACCTCCCTTAGCATAATGTAAATGATTTGAGGATTTAAGTACAGTGTTAGCAAAGGATCCAGCATGTGCATGGTGGCACGCAGCCCACTACCAGCTAGCATTATGTTGTCTCACTTGTGCTTCATATTACTGTCATGTCACGCTGTGACACGGATTTGCAAGGCGAGACCTGCATGCATGCAGATATGCTGGTTGGTGCACGTGTCCGAATTGTTATACTGTATAACGACTGTCCGGTTATGCATTTTGTGGAATGTATATTCACAGGCTGGTAGAATTTTAGACCAGTGGTTATGCTTTAAGGTTTATTTCACACATCATTTTAGTCGGGCTATATAATACTTTAGTACCGCATGATCAGCAATTACTGTAGTTTTACAGTAAAAAAAATCTTTGCAGATCTTAGAAACTTTGCTGCTTTTTTTTCTAGGAAACATTGTAAAGCCTGAGCGGCCCATCTTTTATTCAATCTGCCAGTTTCCTTAGAAATTCAAGAAACTCTCCCCCGAACAGCGATGCAAAAAGAGTCAGCTATGCAGTGGATACATTTCTCAGACAGCTTATACTCATGTCTGTGTGCCATATTAATAAATGAGATGACATTCACTGACAATCCTTCAAAGTGACCCTTGGTTCTCCACACTATGTGCCATATACTTTTCGTCTATTATCTGGTTTTATACCACATGATTATGACTCATCAGAGATCATAGAGACTTGTTTTTCAGGGAACATAGAGGGTTAATTTGAGAGCTGACTTCCTTTGCAGTGTGCATTTGTAGCTTTTTGTGTTTGCTTCCACCAGGAAACAGATGGTTTTAAACAGATGAAAAATGAGATATTCTGAAATGATTTGCCTTTCCATGCCCTGAAGTGATGCGTGCAGCTTTGTTATTTTACACTCTTTGCCAAAACCAGCACTTGTGGTTTTGTGTGTTTCTATGTTGGACCACTGTGTAAGGTCTTTTTTTCCCCTGCTGCCCATAAGTCCCCAGTGCACAAAATAAATAGTTTATGTGCCTTGTGTTTAATATTGCATCAAAGCAGACTGAACACATATCTAATAGTTGACAGCATTAGTGACTTTTCCATTTGTGTTTCAAATAATGAAAGAAAACCCTTCGATATTTATAGTATATGAAAATGGCATTCCATTCATTTAGTTTTGACCATTTTATAAGATCCAGCTTCTCTTTGTAGGTGTACAATTATAGAGTGTAACCTGTTTGTTGCTATGGAAATGAACCTAACCCTCCCACCCAATCCATCAGATGATAGGGACCGTTGTGAGACCACCAGAGACCAGAAATTTTGTAACTAGTTTAATATCAAATGCCCTACTTAAGTATTTTGATTTCGACCGCTACTTAAACACTGTATTTGTATAAAAAGTAAATTTATCTTATGAAAGTTGCATAAGCATAAAAACCTGTTATCATTTATATATAATGGTCTGTTTTGTTTTGGCAAGTAGATTCATATAAAAAAAAGATGTATTTCAGCTTGTGAATAAGTTTTGGTCTGAACTTATCTAAAACTGCAAGTCCTAAAGGCACACAAGGGTCAGTGCAGTAAGGGACTAAGTGTGAGTACACTCTACCAGAACACTCAGCAACCTCCTGCTGGCAATGTGTGAGACACAGCCAAAGTCAGCACTGAAGTATGGAGCCTGTTTCATGTCCATTTTGAAGATTGTTCACATTAGGCTGAAAGAAAATATAATATTTTATTTAATTTTATTGTTAGTGTTTACCTCTTTTAATAATTATTAATTGATATATATTATTTGACCATCTCAAGGTCCATATACACCTGTCTCAGAAAAAACATCCTGAAATAAATCTTTCCCCAAAAACATTACATCATGTAAGTAACCATCTCCAAGCTTCTTCTCACAAAGTGTTTAATTAAATGCTGTGAGCATCCTGATCCTAGCGTTCCAGCTGAGTGTTTCTTTGGGTGTCCAGATGAATTATAAATTACTGCATGGCTTTTACATGCAACAACCATACAAACCATTGTCAATATGCATTCAGGCCAATAATCACTTTTACAGTGTTATGACACAAATAGTAATTGTAACAGTCAACAATCATAATCTATTTATTTTGTCAATATTGTGCAGCTCTAATGATGATTCAATCACATGGCATTGCCAGTCATCAACAACCTAGCTGTCATTCACTGAGCTGACATAAGCAGCCTTCCTAATGAATAACACACATTTCAAATTCTCAATGCAAGCAGCTGCTTCCTGTAACAGAAGATTTTAGTTATGTATTTAGCAGATAACTTTCGGCATATTTGTTTTGTTTTAGTATTAGCAAAATGCATCGTCAAACAGATATCGGTTCATTCTACACAAATATTACAGTGCAAATTCATGGCTTTTTCATGAAAGAATGCATGTTCTGTTTAATATGACATTTTTACCAGTAGCTAAAATAAAAAATACTTTCTGTACTTTGATTATTATATATTTTATAATATTTTAGAAACAATTTTGATTGTAAGACAACAGAAAACCAGAAAAAGGCAACAGAAAAAGGAAGGATTTGTTCATTCTTGTTAATTAAACTTACATCCATATTCATGATAGTTTATAGCCCTTCTAGGCATTTATTTAATAAAGATAAAAACATGTATAGAAGATCTGATGAAAATCAGAAGGAAGGGTAATTAGATGTACCACATTCTAGTCTTACAGCTTAATTAATAACTTAATTTTAACCAAACAGTGTCCCTTTTAGACAATTTTTCTTTTCTTTTTTTCTTTTACATTTTTCTGTCATGCATTCCCTTCATTTTGCAGAATTCTTTTGTATATTTTATTCCCTTTGTTTGAGTCTTCTCTGCCTATATTCATGTAATAACATTATACTATTATTTAGCACTTATCTCAAAAGTCCACAGTAATAAACCACCAGCCAACGATGTTGATATAAGCAGGTCATTTGAAACATGTTCATTAACATATATTTAGTAACATAATCTTATATTTTGTATGTGAATCAAGGTGTTCAGACAGTTTTTAGAAAAATACATCCAAATTTCGTACTTTTAAGTAAGATGGGTGTCGACTCAACACGTGGTCCAAGTGTAAAAGGAAAACGTGTAAGATTTCTTCTGGCCACAGTGTTTTTGCACTAAGCAAAGCACTGTGGCACTGACCCATATATATGTGGCACTGACCCATATATATATTACTGTGTATTCAGGAATGTACACTAATAACTATGGCAAGCCACATAAACTAGATAAGTCAAAAACTTGACAATCCGAATACAAATACAAAGGCTAGTAATAAGCACACAGAGCATATATTTCACAGTAATGTGGTGATAAGAAAGTCCTTTAATACTGTGAGAGATATATTGGTACATTGATTACAGCAGTGACATGACAACTAGACACTAATAGGTACTTCATGTAGGTCCTTTATACTGTATTGCTTTCACTAAAACTTTCAAACAACTATAATGCTTTTCAGCTTCCCACAATTGTTTCAAGTCCTATGAATTTGTTTAATAAAAAATGAGTTGAAATCATTTTATATACAGTATGCATCTTCAACAGATTTTTTTCATTTTGAGAATATTGATTTGCAGCTTTAAAATATCTTCACCGTTGTTGTAATATTTATTGTACAGCATGAAACTTAATGACAAAACATTTTTCTTAATTTAGCTATAATTTGATGTATTTTTTGGCATTACTTAATAACATGAATGTAAATAGTGTTACTGTAATATGAACACAGTGCTGCAGTTAAGGGAATGTGCCGGCATACTCACTATCCCAAACTGGCACTGGTTGCTTATCAGCTCACATAAGTGTCACTGAGCATTCAGCTTTCAAGTCTAAATAATTCTCCTGACCAATAAAGGTTGTTTTTTTTGCTTTTGTTTTATGACAGTAGTGTCGGTTCCCCGGTGGTCTAATGGTTAGGATGCAGTGCTCTCACCGCTGCGGCCCGGGTTCGATCACCTTTCAGGAAACCAACCGCAGCCATTAGGGTTGCACAAGCCTTAGCGCCGGTCCCAAGCCCGGATAAATGGGGAGGATTGCGTTAGGAAGGGCATCCAGCGTAAAAACTTGTGCCAAATCAAACATGTGGATGGTCCGCTGTGGCGACCCCTAATGGGAGAAGCCGAAAGAAAGTTTTTTATGACAGTAGTGTAGGTGTAGGTTCTATAGAATTCATTTTAACTGCTCAACTGATTATCAAGTGCTTCTTGAACTGAATGAGGTGCATTAAATGAACTACTTGCAGGGCAAAGTAGTGTTGAGAAGTGCTACCTTTTCTCAGACCTTTCTTTAATGGTGAAATATGAAACCTGGTCATTTTAATAACTGGATAAGTGCTTAATGTGCGATTTTTATTTTTTATAATATCCATTTTTACGCAATTGTCAGGACTGCTGCCAGTGTAAAATGTCTTAAATCCTGTTCTTTGCAAATTATGCATGGTATAATTCAGCTGCAGGGAGAGTTATTACAGACTAATGCTGGAACAGTCTAAGCCATTCATACTGTGTGCCAATCTCTGCACGGATCTTGATGTGTAGTTTGAACTGGTGAACTAAAGGAAAATTATATCATATGCTTATTCTATTCTGTTTAGATTACTGTGTAAAACATTAAGGAAAGATGATTGAAGAAATGTGTCAGGATTATGCTAATAGACTACACATCCAGTCAGACACTCTATCTTGCTAAACCATGGCACATTATGATCTTTGTACCTGAGAGATTGGATAAATATCATGGATAAATGATATCATGTATAAATAGCACTTGTATATATAAATTTCTTTGCAAACCTTCTATCAATTGGCCTGTTTGATTGTTCCTTCATCATTACACCGACTCAGTTGATGAAACGTGTTTTCTCTGGCCGAGTTACGCAATAAATATGACATGCAATCAGTTAACAGATCAAATATTCACATTTATATCCCCGTAATCTCCCAGATGAAGGTTAGTTTCAGAATAATCAACAGTTTAATGATAAACAGTTTGCTCAAAATTGTATCCTAATTTAGTTACTTGGTGTTTGGTAACGAAGGACCTACTTCACATCAGCAACATTGACTCAAAGAGTAACGAGTCATTTATAATAAGAAGACGACTAAAGGCACCTGTATTCACAGCAACTCGTTTTTAACTAATTAATCATTTTGTTATTAATCAAAAATATAATAATATATTATGTGTCAGGCAGTCATTTATGCAGTGGTATGCAAAATCAGGAGCCTACTAAACAGCTACTTAAATTCGGGTACAATATTCGGCAATCAGATATTTATTTATCTTGTCAAGTCAAGTTTATTTCTATAGCGCTTTTCACAACAGACATTGTCTCAAAGCAGCTTTACAGAAATCAACAGTTAAGGTGAATGGTGTGTATTTGTCCCTGATGAGCAAGCCATGCCGACTGTGGGAAGGAAAAACTCCCTTAGATGTTTTGAGGAAGAAACCTTGAGAGGAACCAGACTCAAAAGGGGAACCCATCCTCATTTGGGTGACATCAAGAGTTTGATCATAAACCTTTCAACAATACAGAACACTGGAAGATTTATTGGACACCTATTTAAAGGAAGCTCGTTTATTACTTTCACCACCTTCTTCTATATGGATCAATTTTCTGTTCTGATCTCAACAAGTCTGGGCAAACTGCTGAGTAGGCAACAATCAGAGGCCGCATTTTTATGATGTCATCATGTAGATTTCTTACAAAGTATTTTACAGGATTTTTTATAACTACAAAAATACAAAACACCAAAGTATTTTGATATAAAATATGGAGCCATTGTCATTATTATTTGAAATATGTATTTAAAATACATGCATCATAAATACTGTCAATCCATGGTCTTATGTTGTCTATCATCTTGTTTATGTGTTTATGTTTCTGTTAAAAAAAAACTCTACTTTTATCTGCTTGTTACATGACAAAATGACTGAAACATCCCATGCTAGCAATGCACCATGTCCAACATGCTCCAGTGTTAAACCGTTAATCAAGCCCCTCTTTGTCCCATGAGCTTGATATCTTCTACTGGATAAAAATAAAAACTCCCCATTTTTCCAGCTTTTTTTTGGTAAATGCTGACCTTTGTGTCAGGGCTCTACAATAGTCTGATATTTACAAATGTTCTGATCTTTTAACATTATATAGAGAAAGGTTTGTGGACACCTGACCTTAAGATTTCTATTTTGAACATTCCAGTCCACATTTAGTACCAATTTGCTATCATAATAATCTTTACTCTTCTAAAAAGATATTCCACTAGATTCTGGAGTGTGCTTGTAGAGATTTGTGTTAATTCATCCACAAAGTCCGGTACTGATGTAGGGTGAGGAGGCCTGGGGTGCAGCCAGTGTTCCAATTCATCCCAAAGGTTATCACTAGGTGTGAGGTCAGAGGTCTATCTACAGCAGGTCCCTCAAGATCTCCAACTCTAACCCTCGTAAACTATATTTCCATGGAGCTGTCTTTGTGTACAGGTTTGTCTCTCATAGTTCAAGTGAAAAATGTAATGCTATCAAATGCAAAAGTATTTTAATACATATTACAGTTGTATAGCAAATGGAAATATAGGAAATATGTTTAAAAATACACTTTTAGTACTTTTCAGATTGGTTCAGAGAATAATATTGTATACATGATGAGGGATATACAATGACGGAGCAGGAAGTATGTTTCACACTTACTGGACTTTGGGTTTGATCAGGTTCTCGTTGTAGTGAGGCACTTCTTTCTACATTCATAGTGTGTAAAACAATTAAAGCATCAAACAGGATTATATATAAAAAAAAAACCCTTTTTTAAATTTTGATCCGAATGAATAATCCAAACGAGAATATTTAACAAAATATAAGACAAAAAAAAAAAAAAGGCTTTTAATTTATTAAATGTCCTACAATGATTTTACATAGGGTACATACAAATCTTTCCTTACATTAAAAAATGCCGGCCCAGAGATAACAAAAACAGGCCATACAATTAGCAGTTAGCTAATTAGCAACCTGACAAATGTAATACAAAAAAAAAAAAAAAAAAAAAAGGCTTTTAATTTATTAAATGTCCTACAATGATTTTACATAGGGTACATACAAATCTTTCCTTACATTAAAAAATGCCGGCCCAGAGATAACAAAAACAGGCCATACAATTAGCAGTTAGCTAATTAGCAACCTGACAAATGTAATACAAATTACAGAAATAAATGCTCAGAGCAAACACATTTTACTGTTTCTGGGAATTTCCAAAGTACAAAAAGAAGTGGTGTGGTGTATGTGTATGAATCCTATATCAGTCACTAATGATCAGGGTAAAGTAATGAGAGGATGGAGTCAATAGGTCACTGCTGGAAATGGTAGAGTGAGTGGTTTAGTGTGGGATGGGCTTTAACAAGATTTAAAAGCTTTTGGATGCTTTACCGTAATGCTTATTTGAGCATTAAGTCTTAATTGACAATCACTGAATAATGTAACCTTGAGATCAGAACAGGCAAGTCAAACTGTTATACAGTCAACCCCCGATAATCCGTGGTTCGGAAGTCCCGGCTTGGAAAATTTGCTGGTTCTCATTTGGAACATAACAAACAGCAAGTGTGTTGCTCTTGAGTGGCTGCCCCTTTGAACTGCATTGTTCTTCCTCCCAGGACAATATGAGGGCCCGTACTGTACCTGAACTTTTGCAAGAGGTCAAACTAAAAGTGTTTTGTCTTAAACATGAGTTTTGTTGGATTTGAAGCGCATTTGTAGCAAGTGTGTGTAGTATTGGAGACTATGTAACTTAATAAATAGGCTTTATGTTCATATGTTAGTGTTAGTGGTGTTATTGGTCATGCATTGTTATGATCTAAAATATGGTTACAGTTCCAGCATTAAAGATATTATACATGATAGTCTGTTGTCTTGCAATATATTAACCTACAGGTTTAGCTCCCCTTTAGTGATCTTTTTACATGGGCCTTGAAAAGCAATATATGATAGTATTATATACTAAAGTTGATATATTGTATAGCTGATCAAATGTATCATTGTATTGGGTTTTAACAAGCTTAAATAACCGTTTGGTGATTTACTGTAATACCAGCTTAAACATTACATTTTAATTAATTAAAATGAAGGGAATTATGTCAGAATCTTGAGATCAGAAAATCTATTATGTACCCCAAACAGAAATCAGAAATATAAAACACATCCAGTAAATTGGGTCACCTATCAAAGATACTTTAAAAATAATTGGACATGATTCATCAGACACACTGCGTGAAGCCAAATACAGTTTATGCACGATGTGCCTTCAGATATAAAAAGCTAGTTATTTTGAAACAGTAGGTTCTAATATTTTATTTAGAAGCAATATATTATAATACATATTGCCGTTATATAGCAGAATCAGCGAAGTGAATTTTTGTAGGAAATATTTACCTACACTTTCAACATGTAGTATAACATTCTAAATTCCTGTTCAGAAAAAAAGGTGTGTAGATGATCATAATGAAGGATGCACTAGGACACAGCAGGTAGTGAGTTTTACAACTACAGGATTTGTATCAGAACCTTAATCTGTTCTGGTGTGGATTTATTGTGAAAAAATAAAAACTTTTTACCTCACACTATTCACATGCAAATAGATGTTGACATGTTGTACACCTTTTTTTCTACTATTTTTTTCAGACTTAAATATGATGTCTCTGCTACTAACTGGTGCATTAAGGGCTCCAGCAGATTCAAGGTGAACCACATAAACTGTGAAATTATTTGTTTATTTCTTAACTGCATCTCCTATTTATCCACCCATACACATGTACATCCCTGACCTTCCCACAGAGGCTAAGTTCAAGTCAAGTCAGGCGGCTATTATTGTCATTTTCGCAGTTGGTATGGTACACAGTGAAATAAAAACAACATTCCTCCAGGAACAAGTTGCTACAGAGGACAACATAAAGTCATACAAGAACTAAGTAAGACATAACCAGACCTACAGACGAAAGTGAATATGTGCACGCAACAAAATACAGTACAGTAAGAACGATAGCATAGTAAATGACAGTGAAGTACATTCGTCTACACAGAGCTTATTTGGAATAAAGTGCAAAGCCATTGTCCATATGTGTAAAGATTTTTAGCAGCTGTTTTTTTAGTGCAGAGAAGGTATTTGTTAAGTGTAAGTGTATTTGTTGTGGTGGTCATTGATCCAAAGAATTAACAAATTTATGGCATTAATAATAGTGTCACAAAACCAAGGAATCAGTATCCAACTTTATTCCTATTGCTGTCAGCAGCTTTTTTCCTCCTTAAAAAAGCATCTTCCAGATTTAGACTGTGATGGAAGTTATTGTCTGCATTGATTTATGATTCATTCTGAACCATAAAGATGGGGTAATTCTTAAGCAGGAAGGTCTATGATAAACCAGATATAGTCTGTCCAGCTTTTTTTTATCCCCTTTTTTTTTAGCTAAACATAAACGTAAAAACCATTAGGCAAAATAACACAATGTTGAAGGTATTACTTTACTAATTGCAACAATAATATTTATGAACAGACAAGTTAATGAACTGTGTATTAGAGATGTAATTTATGACTGGGATCACACATGAGTGGACTTTTTCTGGATGAATTTCTTTCATTCAGGTGATCAGATATGAGGTTCGAAAAATGGCATAGTCATTAACCTGGGAACATATTGAGTGCCTGTGTGGGGCTGTGTGTTCCATTCACCATGGTTATTCGTTCATCTTCAGTAATGTCATGTAACGAAGTGGGAGCAGATACAATACAGATATTTAATTACAAAGGGTAAATGGATAACCTTAACCTAGCCGTGAGCAATAACAACGTGGGAAGAAAAATATAATAAAAACGATTGCTGTGATTTAAAACTGTGTGCTAATTATAAGACAACTTGATACCAGTGCGGAGTCATGTAACATGGCATGTGAGGATCCAGAGGCTGATGGGAATAGGATTACTAAATCATTGTATTAGGAGCTAAAGTGTTACCATTTAATTTAATACAAAATATATTGATTTAAATTATAAAAGTAATCGATTACTGTGTAAACAATTGCTTATAGCATTCAGATGTTTAAATTCTTTAATATTTTTCAGCAACATAACCGATTTAAAGTGAAAACTTGAATAATAAGTGCAGACCTTGAATCTTGGTCTGTCTTTGTTAGTTTTGTGTGTCTGTGAAATGAAAAGCAAGCCAAATGAAACCAACTCTTTGCTAGCTCTAAAAAGCTACAGCAAAGCATGACCAGCAGAACCTGCTGTGAATACTCTTTCCATGACTGTCACTTGGAAGGTCACCTCATAATGCAGCGATCTGTGTTATTGTGACACGGTTATTTCCAAGAGCTCTTTCTGTTTCCCAAAGACATACTAAAAAAGCGTCCAGGTTTCAGTGATGTAATAAAAGCCGTTAATGAGCACACTGGTGCATCGCTGCTGAATGTTCCAGCTATTATTACTCCTATCAAATTTAATGTGAAATCTGTAAATCTCCTCTCCCAATGTTTCAAAAGCCCCTGAATCATATTTATAAAGACTATCCAATCGGATTGGTCAGAAGGTTAATTTTCTGCAACAAAAAAATCTGACAGTAGTGCCTGCTGTCATTCAAAAGTTTTTATTAATGTGCTGATTTCTAACAGTAACTGTTCATTTACAGGGATTGATGAATGGATGTTTCACATAATCAAAGTTTACAATTAACAAATAGATTTAACATTTTATTTCTGTAATCTTCGATGTTTTAGACCTTTGCTTTGGAAAGGTCAGTAAGTTTTTTCGCCACGGGAATGCGTTTATAACCCCACACAACAGGCTTTTTTTTAAATGTGTTTTTTTCTTATTAACTCTGAAATAAAGAATATAAAAGAGGTGACAGAATGAACAGATAAAGTTAAGTAATTTATGTAAGTCAAAGGTATTCAGATTTTTTTTCCCCATGACCTGTTCCCAGTTTTTAATACTCCCAAAGATGAAAAAGATGTTCAATTACTGCCTATTGTCTCATCATATAAAACAGAATAAAACCAAAATCCTATAATACAGCAGAAAGAGAAAGATGAAAACAGTAATAAACCTAACAATACAACCTGTCCATTTTTGTATATACAGTGGAAGGTTATGTCGATGTCCTAGGGGGTCGCCAAAAAGCTTCGAGGTAACCGATGATCGAGATAAACGAAAATCAAAATGGCTGCAGAATATTAACGTGCTTGAAATTTCTTTATGTACATGATGTACGCTAATAAATGAGAATGTGCATGCACGTGTTTTAAAAGAGTTTTTTTACACAACAGCGTTGCCGCGATTTGTTTGATGAAGGCATGCTATAAAAATACATACAGTACATTTTTATCTGTCAGGAATCCACCTGCCACGCCCCCTTCGGCCCCCTTCGGTGTTTTTTTCGGCCGCATTCTCTGAAGCTCCGCTTCAATCGCGCACATATGGTGCTCGTTTATCATAATCATCAGCTCCTATTTAAACTTCCACACTCTCACTGTCCGTTATTGTTGGTATTTGTTGGTTCACGGCGGTCATTGTTATCACGCATGCGTATCCCGGTACGTGTCTTCCCACCGGCACTCTCTCAACGCCTGCGCTTTTCTTCCCAAAGCGCATCGCGGATTCTCCCCCGATCCCGGTGGTTTTTTTTGCTGGTCATCACATGTTCCGCGCCGCCAATCGCAGCTTTCGCCTCCCGTTCATCGCATAACATTTAACCACAAAAGGCATATGTACTAACTAACAGCAGAGATTCACCAGTATACAATACAAAAACCTGTAGCAGCTGTAAGACTTGATTTTTCCGCCACTCGGCTGCACCGAGATAACCGACGTTAAATGGCAAATTTTTCCCCCCTTGTGCTCGAGATATTAGGGTACGGCGACATAACCGATAAAAAATGCTTAGAAAAAGCAAGAATTTGGCGCTTCCACTTCAAAAACGTCGACTTAAAAGGGTTGTCGAGGTATCCGAGGTCGGAGATAAGCCACTGTAATTCTTTACCCCTGGCTTCGGATTGTTGCAGGACAGAAAAGCATACTAATTTTGTTTAAGTCCAATTTTACAGTTGGTATAATATTTTCAGGTGGTTTCACTCATTACCAAATAAAAAAGATTTAAATATATACTAATTTAATGATAGTTCATTCAGACGTACACTGAAATATTTTATTATATTTAAAACAAATTTCTATTGTGGAAGAAAACTTCTACAATACTGTTTTTATCAGGGGAGAAGTAAAGCATCTTTTTGGCTTTTTTGTTAAAATGTGACGCTCCTACGCAAAATGCATAAGGGTTGAACGGTTATATAAATATTTATTTATTTGGTATATTGTGGTATTTTTTCTAGCTCACTCAAACTTGCAACTCAACTCAACTTCCTTCGCTCCCCATTTTATATATGTATTACATTTATACACAGTATCTCACCCCTCACATTTCAATATAATAGAAACTTGTATATATTTTAGAGTAGTCAGCTTGTATGGCAGTACAGATTTTCTGTCCTCCAAAAATAACTCAACATTCAGCCAATATTGTCAAAATTGCTGGCAACAAAAGTGAGTACAGTAATATGTCACTTAACCATGCAAAGCCACATGTCCTCTTCATCATGCTAATGTTTTTGTCTGCTTGACAGGCCCATACAAATATGTTCATCTTGTATTCGAGCAGTTAAAACTTGGTGCTTTGAGTACAATTCTCTCATACTGACCCATACAAGAACTCTCTGAGGATTCAAGAATTAAAATAGATGTTCTCTGCAAAGATGGTCTAGGCTATAAGAAGATCAGTAATACCCTTAAACTGAGTTACAGTACAGTGGTCAGGGTCATACAGAGGTTTTCCAAGACAGTTCCACTCGGAACAGGCCTCGCATGGGTTGATCAAAGAAGTTGAGTTCTCGTGCTGTGCGTCAGGTGCAGAAGCTAGCTTCAAAACACGAAAGCATGAGTGCTGCAAACATTGCTTCAGAGGTTGCAGAAGCGAAAGGTCCACGCTGCACAATGTAAGATGTCAGTTTGCATGGCCGTGGTCCCAGAAAGAAACCTTTTCTGAAACTGGATCACAAGAAAGCCCTCAAACAGTTTGCTGAAGACAACCTGTCCAAGAGCATGAATCACTGGAATGAAAAAATGATAACTTTGTTTTGCTCAAATGGTGTCCAGCATTTTTGGCGATGCCCTACTGATGATTACCAAGAATATTGTGTCTTGTCTACAGTAAAGCATGGTGGTGGTAGCATCATGGTCTGGGGCTGAATGAGTGCTGCTGGCACTGAAAAGCTGCGGTTCATTGAGGGAAACATGGATTCAAACATGTACTGTGACATTCCTTCAGGAACTGGCTTGAGCGGCAGTTTTCCAACATGAAAACGGAAAACACTACCAAGATAACAACTGACTTGCTGAAGGTAAAGGTGATGAAGTGCCTAAATATGTTTTCAGATTTGAACTCTATAGAGCACCTGTGGGGCATTCTCAAGCGGATGGTGGAGAAGCGCCACGTGTCTAAGATACAGCAGCTTAGTAATGTCATTATGGAGAAGTGGAAGAGGATCCCAGCAACAGCCTGTGCAGCTCTAGTGAATTCCATGCCCAGGAGGATTAAGGCAGTGCTAGATAACAATGGTGCTCACACAAAATAGTGACACTTGTCCACTTAGGGTGTACTTACGTTTGTTGCCAGGTATTTTGACAATAATGGCTGTATGTTGAGTGTTTTTTAGAGGACAGTAAATCTGTACTGCACATTGTATATTTGGGTGTAACGGAACGTACCTCTGTTTTTCAATTTCGGTACAGTTAGAAAATGCAAAACATATAATTGCTTGTTGTTTTTTTTTATGCAGTTTATTATTATTAACATTTGTAAAATCTTTTATTAAATACCTACTTGGTTAAATTAAATCTAAAATAATATTTTATAATATTACAAAATATATATATAATAGAATAAATGAAATAAATGCAATACACTTTTTATTATATTGATTAAACTGAGTGACCAATTCAATTGGAACAAATTAAATTGATAAAAAATAAATACAAATAAATAAATAAAAACATTTTATTAAATAGTTTTCATTGGTTAGACCCTATATTGGTAATACAGATGTGTATGTAAATGTGTGTGTGTGTGTGTGTGTGTGTGTGTGTGTGTGTGTGTGTGTTCCATTTACATTTCAAATAAAATCTTCCAAAGATAGGATCTACTGTTCTACTTATTTAATCATTCTTGAACAAATGTCTTTCAAGAGAAATTCTTGAAGCTGGACATAAAATGCTAAAGAATCTGTAAAGAATTAGCCGCTAGCCACTATGAATTCTTTAGCGTTTTAATGCATGTGCTTATTTCCGGGACAGAATGAGTAGCCGCAATGTCAGAAAAATGTGTATCATTACACCCCTAATATACTGTATAAATATATTATGCATTACTCTATCCTGTTGTGAATTATATTCTTGTAACAGCATGACCTATTGTGTTTTATTCTTTACATAGAATACACAGCACAGTTCAGAGAAACATGATTGATAATGAGGACGATGTAACGCTAACACTGCTGTTTCTTTCAAATGACAGAGACTGTAATAAAAAATGGAGAGCAGAATGATCTCATGTGACTTGTGACTGCGTGTTTTACAGGGACTCAGTACATTATCTTGGAAATCCCACGATTCCCTATTTCCCTGTTGCAGGACTGCAGCTTTACAAAGTTTTTATTTTGATGCGTATATACAGTATTTGGACACTGTTCCACAGGTTCTTTTTATGCTTGTAAACTGCAATAATTTGGTGCTACAAAGCGCTCTGCACACTGAACGTCTTCATTGGCTTACACTAGTCTTACGCTGGCACAGATTAAGGTCTGATATTGGATTTTCAGTGTAATAAAATGTGCGTCCTTCCGGGTATTCAGAGAAATCAAGGGTAATGGTGAATGATGGACTCATTTAAGATCCTTGGTGTCGATTTTGTGATGTTTGTTTGATTGATGTTTTTATCTGTTGCCTTCTTTCACACTTGAAACACTACTCTGTAGTATGAATCAACTTTACTGAGGAAATTGCCTAACCTTTTAGGTTAAAGTTATTAATAATTATTTAAATGGTTCATGTTTACAGGAAGATGAATGCTGACTCAGAGATAAAAAAAAACATCAAACCTTCCTGCTTGTGGCCTCAAAATGTACTCAATTCAAATGATGAAAAGGTTTCATACGATGTATTAAGCATAATTTGCTTACAGTCCTAATGAAACTGAATCTAATTATTCAATTATTCATTTTAAAGCATCATCTTATTCATCTTCACATTGAGCAACCTCTGTGAATTATTTAGTAACAACTAATGTAAAAAGTTACAAAGCTGGGAAATGCATAAATTATAAGTAATGCATCATCACTAGCTGTATTTGTGTATGTTTAGTGCTCGTTTAACCATAAGCGTTTAACCACTTAAAGCAGATGGTATTATTAAGATTTTTTTCTAAATAAATATGAATTCTTCCACTACAACCTTCTGGAAAAAACTGAAGAAACAAAACTAAACAACAAAGACAAGACAAAAACAAATGGTGTATTTTTTTATTTGTGATAGTATTTATAAGGACATTTTATCTGTCCACTGCTTAGAATCTTTGCATATTTCCTAATAAGTATATTTAGTCCTGGGAATTAAATGGATTTAATGCTGTTATGTGACTTGATCTCAAATTTCGAAAGGTTTGGAAAAAAAAAATCCAACTGATGTACTCATTTGTCAAATTAATTTCTGCTTTGTCAAATTCATTAAGGCTTTTGTAGCTCGTGCCACCTTTGTTTAAACCCTGTTGTTTTGGGTTGGGATTCTTGCTGCACCCTGTTAAGATCTATTAACTGCCAGGCAGGATCCGAATCCTTTCATCTCTCAGAAGCACTTCCTGTTTTTCCTTGCTCCTTGCCATCCTGCATGATTTCCCTTTATGTAGTCAACTAGTCAAGTCTGCTCTCTGCTCCTGCCCCACGGCAGTGTGCTGGCGATTCTGAACCACGAGCTTCTCCTTTCTTGACACAGACGGTGTGCATGTGGATGTTGGAATAGACCCAGTGGCTTTGTTCCGCCTTTTGTTTGTTCTAGGAATGAATGTTATAAATATCTGTATATTTACTCCACGGAAATACTCCATGCTGCACTGAGAGCTGTCAGATTGAAGACTGTGCCTAATGTTGGGTATCGCAGTAACACAGATATGGTGTATGAAAGTAAACTCCCTCCCTGTGGTCTGTGATTAAAGTAACATCGATTGCTTTATGTGTAGAATCAAACATGGTACAATGATTGTAGATCATAGATACCGTTTTTTGGGTTTTACTTTCACAGACTTGAAAGTGAAGGAAAATTAGGTTTTTATTTTCAATTACAGAAAAAGTTCTGTCCAGGAAAATGTGGTTGATCATGACAGGTTTAGGGAGGATTCACGTTTTAGTCCTAAGTCCTCGATCTCCTGAGTCCTCCTAAGTCCTCGATCCTAGATCATTTGTGCATATTTTAGACTGTAGCTTCGTCACATATTGCTGCATTGCTGTAAGAATTAACACAAGCTTAGATTTTCATGGATTTCAGCTATGTGACTTAATACAACTGCTCAATATGCAAGCAGTAGAAAAAAATAAAGGGGCATGCTGTTATAGAAAAATCAACAATGGAGTTGTGTTTTGCCTATTACATTCTCTTAGTTGATTATTTAACAATAACAGGGCATCCGAAAGGGCTTTCCTTGCTTTTATACCACAGTAATTAAACTGTATTTCTATTCATTGACACATGTTGCACTTCTTTCTTTTTTTTTTTTTTTTTTTTGAGTTCTTCTAATGGTCAACATTATAATAGCTATAAAGAGCTGTTGTCTAAATTTCCTTGTCTTTTTCCTGTCTCTTGACATTTTTAAAATGTGTGCTGTTATCGAGAAGCTAACAACTGTTAGAACTGTTGCTAAATCAACAAGTAGTCATAATTCTTTATTGGTTTATGTGGAATGGCACAAAGATTCCTTGGTAAGTTGTCATTATAGAAATGAGAAGGTATTAGAAAGAGAATATTGATATGAACCTTATCAATGATTCTATGGTCATAACCCCAAAACCCCTATATTTGAATAAATTCTACATATTTGGAGAAACTTTTTTCATATGTCTATATTGTATATGTGCACGTGTGTTCTTTTTTGCACTCGCAAAAGAGATCAAATTAGATTTAGGTGAGCTTGAGCAGGCCTTGATCAGATCTGCTGCATGGCAATTTACTGGTCTGACTAATTGACAGACATTGTTGTAGAGAGTTGCCTAATTCAGTGTAAATGACACAGGGAAAGTTCATATGCAAAGCCTGTTGATAGCTCAAATGCTTGGAAATGCACTCAATATCAAAGAAATGCAGTCTTTAACATGTGCAATACTCCATGTCTTCATTGATTGTCATATGCTACATTTTTCATGTACTTTTTTATTTTGCTCTTTATGATGAGCCCCTGTCCTGCTACTACAGTGACCTACTACAGACAGCTTTATGGAGTCAGCTTGTGTTTGGACTGATAACTGCCTAATGTGGATGTTATTTGGTATTTTATGAGCTCTAGCCTGTCGCTGATGTTGGAGGTTGAGTTAGCAGGCTGGTGCACTGTGGTGAGTTCTGTTTGTATTGTAAGCAGCATAAATAAACTGTTGAAAGTGAGGGTTTGTCTTGCAGCTTGCCTCTTGCGCTCTCTCTCTCTCTCTCTCTTTCTCTCTCTCTTTGTCTAACACACTTACACACACACACACACACACACACACACACACACACACACACACACACACACACACACAGGCAGTCTGCTGAGCTATCCGAGCTGCTGTGCGAGCTTGTGCGGTATGCTGTGTAAATTTTTGGTGCAGTGCAGCAGGCTGTATCGAAACGTTGCCCCTCTCTCCCTGTTTGCCTTTTTTGCAGCTTTTGAACCAATGGACCAACTCCAGGCGTTTCTGTTTAAACGAAAACAGTGTGTTACCCCCCCGAGTTACCCAGTCATTCATCCTCACTGGCACCGATAGTGCTTTGTAGTCTTTTTTTTTCGTCCCTGGACCCTCTGATGGCTTTGTCAACATTTTATGCTGACCTTTGGGAAGTTAGTATATTGGTATATTTTGCTTTCATATTGACTCCTCTACTAATGAGACTGCATTCCCGCTTGCAGTTGGAATATGTTTAAAAGCACGGATACTTTTTCTGTAGGTCTGTCGGTAATGATAGCAGTGCGCATAATTGACACAGCAGTGCTTAAGTGTGGGTTTATTTCACACGGCTCTTGCTGTTTACATTTCCGCCTCAAGTTGTAATTGTATATCTGTGTCGCCGTTTGGAAAATAACAGTGACTCAGAAGGAGATGCCAGATAGGGTTTAAATTAAAATATTTGGATAAGTGACAGGGTAATAATAATAATAATAATAATAATAAATAATAAATAATAATACTTAACAAAAACAATAGTAATAATAGTATTAATGTAAATAACAACAATATGAACAATATATATATTTTTTTTTTATTTTGTTTTATATTATTTTATTTTTTTGTGAATTTGCTAAGAAATTATGTAAAATGTATGTGTTGATGGATATTAAGAAAATTGCAGAGAAAAATAACCTAAAAAAAAATCAGAATCATTACATTACTATTAATTGTATAATTATTCTTTTTTTTGTCTCAATACAACATTGAGACAACAGAGTCATTGTAAATGTTGCATCACATAATTTGCTTTTATTTCCTGCCATAGATACTCCACATTATTTCTTACAGCCCTGTTTGACCACATGACATTTTGTACTTGTAGCTGCTGGTCAAAAGTGTGAAAGTTTGTCTCAGCCTGACACAGCACAACGGAATATGTGTTTAAGCCCTTGACATTTCTCGGAGGCCATCATTATCTGCCAGCGAGGCATTTCCTATTGGTGCGGTATGAGAGGTGGGCCTTTCAATAGGACCTGAAAAGGTTTAGAGGTGGCAAAGCTGCTCCAGCCGTGTAAGTCAAACGAGAGTATCAATGATTGAGTAATGGATCACTCTGGTTTTCTGAAGATCGTAGAGAAACGTGTGCGCACTGCAATCAGAAACAATGATGTACTGGGTGAGTGTACACCCTTTGTTAACAGCACATTCTATTAACAAAACACACCCTTTTTTAATGAATCAGCTTTAAATAAAACTTTCACATAGTACTTAACAGCACAGTGAAACCTATAAATAGACCCAAGTCTTTATCCCTGAAACTAGTGTGAGAAATACTTTTTTTTGGCCTGCCGAGCCAGAGAGCGAATGTCTCAAATATATTTGACCACAGCAGATCTGCTGATTTCAGCAGAAATGTTAGACAGAGTCTAAACACCTTCCATTCTTTTGCACACTGATATGCTGTAAACAAGGCATGTATTAAAGACAGAATCAGCTGTAGTCACACATAACTCCAGTTTGATTCTTGGCGAATGGTGCCAGACAGATAAAAGTAATCGCTGCATTGCAGATGATAAATCCTGAAGGTCAGTCTTTTTCTGGCATGTTTATGAGAAGTCTCATTTTATTATTGCCATGGGAGAGGAAAGGATTTGATTATGCATGCGCTGCGTCCAGGTTGCTTCAAAAAAAACCAACCCCCCCTTTTGGCTGTTTGTCCTGAGTATAAGATGATGCAGAGAGGGAGTCATAATTAAAGGGACTGCAAGCTAAAGAGAGAGTGTATGTGTAAGTGTGTGTGTGTGTGAGAGAGAGAGATAAGGAAGAAGGTCTTTGGATAGACCCCCAACCCAAACTGAGGCCTTCATACTTTGCCTTCCTCTTTACAGTGTCACTTGCTACTTGCTCCTTGCTTGTGCTTAACCTCAACTGTGTCACATCCAGACATGTGTATCGACATCGTCACACCACTGAGTGATGTGTGAATCCTATAATAAGCAACTGATGGTGACCTAGCTTCAGATTGTCAGTTTATACATGTAAAAAAAAAACAACAACAACACAGTACACGATAGGTCAGTTACTGTGTCTCACTCATGGGGTCAGGACTAATTCCTGGTTGACTAGAGAAAGAGATTGTGAGAGGGGGGAATTAAAAAAACATATTTCCTAGAGAAAACGGCTTCGTCTTGGCCTCTATCTCAATTTCAGTTAGTCTAAGAAGAATCGTTGTTAGTCTAGCACTAAGGTACATCACTGAATGACACACTATTGGCAAAAGTTTGTGGGCACCTGGTTATAAGATTCGTATGCTTTTTGAACATCGCATCCTGGAAAGACGTTCTCCTGGGAAGACGGTACACTAGACTTTGGAGGGTACTTGTGGACATTTTTTTTTTTCGGCCACAAGCATGTTAGTAAAGTCAGGTATTAATGTAGGGTGAGGAGGTCTGGGGTGCAGTCAGTGTTCCAATTAATTCCAAAGATGTTCAGTAGTGTTGAGATCAGAGCTCTATAGCAGGCCACTCAAACTCTTCCTTTCCAAACCATGTAAAGCATATCTTTATGGAGCTCGCTTTGTGCACATGGGAATTGCCATGCTGGAACAGGTTTGGGTTTCCAAGTTCAAGTGAATGCAAATTTTATTATACCACATCCAAAGACATCCTATAAAGTTGTGTACGTCTTGTTTTGTGGTAACAATTTGGAGAAAAACCACTTACGGCAGTAGACAATGATTAACACAAACTGTTAAACTATGCAGTGATTTTGTGTAAAGTGGTATTGAAAGTTAAAGCCAGAAAATGGATTACAGCTGCTTATAAAATCTTTAACTAATCATTTTATCAGTCTTCAGTAGTTCCTTTATCCTGGTCATGGTGTTGGGTAATATGGAGCTTATTGTGCTAATTATGATATCATCATAACCACAAACATATGGGCAATTCAAAGAGAATGTTTGCAATCTATGGGACAATCTCCATCTGGAGTTCAGGATCAAACGCTGGAACTGTAAAGCATCAACACTACCTTTTGCACCACTCTGCCTCCTGTGATGAAATTTGTTAAGGCTTTGTTAATGGAGCTGAGCATTTGACCTCTAGAATACTGACTAAAGGTTTGAGCCACATAATATATCATATATATATA